>LPNX011110664.1:271381-322271 GCA_001517045.1 Pseudotsuga menziesii
AATAAGAATGCAGCTCTTACAGGACAAGAGCCAATTACAGCAGAAGGTTGATGAACTGAAAGAAAAATGTATTGGGAAGGCCCCCCTTCAGGGGGCGAAGCACATCATTTGGGACACCCTAAGTATTGAAGTTACCAAGTTTAGGCACTACCTTAATTATATTGATGATTTGTGTGGATTGATAGATTCAGCTCAGCAAAGATTGAGAGTGGTAAACGAACACATGGTGAAAAGACCTCTCGCTACAGCCCGAAACACCCTAGATTTCCTGAATTCATTAACATATCAAAAGTTGCATGACATGGGCATAAAGGACAGAGTCTCAATCATCCTGTCAGCAAAGAAAATCATTCACAAGCACTAGTTAATGAAGATTGTTCAGGACAGATCAGAAGAATTAATGGTACAGGTCAACAGGTTCAAAAAAGAGTTTGAAGGGTTGTTCGAAGACGGGTTGCCATGCTTCTGGAACGAAAAGGGTCGAATGCTCCCGTAGGAACATTATAATCACCTGATTGTCAGGGCTCGTATGGACCATTCAAAGTTTAATGAGCTGGAGAAAATCTTGTCGGGACAAACCAGTGTGGACATGCTAACTGAAGATTTCAAAGTCCTGCAGAAGTTCACAGCTATCAGAACCAGATTGCCTAAAAATTCCTACGAAATATACATGGAGCTCGAGGTAGCAATCCGGGAAATGATGGAAAGCGACACCCCAAGTTCTGAACAGTGGAAGGCTGTAGAGCATCTGGGGAAAACAAAGTTTACTCTTCCTCCGTAGGAACAAGTGGCAGATACCGTGGAGCTGATGGGGGCAAAGACTCGGAGCTGAGTTGGAAAAAGACGTGGTGCTGTTGGAGCAAAGATTCGGAGCTGATGGACCAAAGTTTGTTATCCAATTGTTTCATGCTTTATGATCGGTTAGGAATAGAATTGTAACAACTTCCTAGTGGTGTAGGATTTCAGTTACAAACTCTGATTTACGCCGGTCATTCTGTTATTGATCTGCTGGAGGCAGACTTATTATTTGATCTATAAATTTGTATCTCTTTTATGAGATGGGGGTTGGAACCCATCAGATGAAGTAATTTTGTGGAGAACATATCTCTCTCATTTTTTAATACCAAATGAATGCATGAGAGTTCTTTTTTCAGAGATTCATGTATCATTGACATTGCAGTTCGTGCTTTCTTTCTCTATGTGATTTGTAATTTTTCCTGTGTAACGCTCCATTCTGTTTTTTCTGTCGTATCTGGAACATAGTGTTTGATGTTTAGAATTCATATGCTTATGCTCTATTCATCGTTTCAGGTATTATATGATCTTTTCTACTAAAGTTGATATGGAACTCGTCATAGACGCTCTGTATTGATGGGCTGTTCTCTCATTTCTTCTATTTTCACCCTGACAAATGAAATGACTGCAATTATGTGATTATCTTGCCTTTGGAAAATCCCGTGTATGCAATTTGGGAATCTTTTTATATGTATATGACTCCGTTGCCCAATGGATATGTGATTGTTTCAACCAAATAAACTTTAAAATATTATTACCGTTTGATCTTGCAATTTGCAAAGTTCATATCGAGAGATCCCTCTCAGGGAGAGAATATCAACATCTTCCTAAAGTGGTTTTGCTGTTACCTCGGGGTGTTCCTTTTACAACCTAGGTACATTCTGAGTGCTAACACCTGCTACCCCAAAAACAAGAAATACCTGAAAAAATGGAATGATGACATCATCATTCTGTTTTTTCAGGTATTTCTTGTTTTTGGGGTAGCAGGGTCCATCAAAAGTATGTCGAGTGGGTACTCGTTGGATGCGGAATTTAATTCCGCATCCAACGAGATCTCCCGATCGAAATTTGAGTAAAAACACATGGAGATATGTCAAAAATACAAACAAAAAAGTAGTTTTTTCTTTTCTTCCTCCAAAATTAATAAATATTATTTTATTATTTTAACTATTATTTTATGAATCCATTTTAGGAGGCCCATTTTGAGTTGAAATTTCCTCCAATGTTTTGGACATGTTAACTCCCCGAAAACGGGGTGTACGAATTGTGGTATGGTTATGTTTAATGGGTGTCTCTGTGATGTATTTTAAGAGTTTTTTATTTTATTTTATCGATATGCCCATTAGAATACAGTGCATCGCCCAGTCAGTGTGGTTAGTTTATGAAACCACACCGCGAAACGTTTGCGGTTTTTATATTTTTAAATTTTGCATCGAGAAAACTGATGTGTTGTGGAATGGAATTTCACCATCTACGATGTGTATAGCATGCCATAATAGCCTATGGGTCAAAAATTAAATATGGCAGCGATACCTTGGATAAACGTTAGTGTATGTGATGTTGGAGCATACTTTTTAAGATACCACATCGATACACGTTAGCGCACCATGATGTCAATGTGTAATTTTTAAGGTACTACATCAATAAAGGTAAGGTAAGTTTTTAAATAAGTTTTGTTTTATGTTTACAGTGTGTTATGATACCATATCACACCGCTAGTTCAGTGCGTTAACTACTTCAATGCACATGATGCACCCTATAAATTTACAAGGAGCACCATGATCACTGTGAGCCAAAATGTTCAGCTCATAATGCATGGATTTAAAAAATAAATAAATAAAAAAGTTAATTTTAAATTTTAATCCTCTAAAAAATTAAATTTTGAACTAACAAAGAATTTACTTGGATATTTCGATGTCGGGGAGGCTTGGTTGTGATGTAAGTGAAATTTGAAATTTTTCCCACCATTTGGAAAAATTCAAACTATGTTCAGCAACTAACGGGTGTGGAAAACACTACCACGTGGAGCATGAATGCCAGGGCTTCTAAGTAGGGAATGTACGACAACAATGTTGTAGGGCTCAAAAGCATTGTTATGTGGTAAAAATGATTTTTTCATTTGGTATTTTTTCATAAAACCTTGTTCCAATGCGCCTGAATATATAACGCATTGGTGCATTTATTTATGTATAGCGCGCCGACATTAAAAAATAAAATAAAAAAATATAGTCCATTGTTTTAAATTCGTGATTTAACCCTATCACAATGTGTATTATATTATACTGCATCGGTGTGATTTATTGTAGAAATTGCACTGGTAATGGATATCAAGAATAGAAAAATAGTAATCTAATATCTAACATTTTACCCTACATCGATGCTTTCAAAGACGTGGCGCATCGATCTATTTGTTTCATTTAAGCGCACAGTAGTTTAATTTTTATTAAATATTAGAACAGTGCACTAGAACATATAATGCACCTGTTTGGCGACTATATATAATGCACCGTGCATAAAAAAATTAAAATTTAAAATTATATAGCCTATAGTTTTAGATTAGAATTTATTTAAACCTCATGCAGAGCAAATTAGCGTACAATGACCCAGTGTGCTATGTAAATATGAATGTATCGTTTGTAAAATTTTATTTTTTGTTGGATGTTGTTTCTAGTATCAATGCCACGTGATATGTATTCATTATCAGTGTGTGTAAGTCGCTTAACTGCACCAATGCGTTATTTTAATTTAAGCACACCTTTTGCAACAATTTCTTTGTTATGTCGATGTTTCTAGTGGCAGTGGTACATTGTGTATATGTCACACTGGTGCCTTTATGTATAGTATGCACTGGAGCATTTAGTATGTAGAAACACACTGGTTGAAAAATATCCGCTAAAACATCCTCCCACGTGCCTCTGGCAATGACCTCCACTATAAACAAATATTTAAGCTATGAAACATGATTTATGGCATGTCTAGTGCATGGTTGTAGTGAACGCACTGGTGTGATCATAGTGAAGAGACATGTTATATTCCAACATATAGTTTGTTTTTGCTTAATGATATTTTTTGTCGTAGTGTGACAATATTTGTGGCATTGCAGTGTGTGGTTGATATAAATGCACTGGGGTGTTTATATTTATGTAACACATCGGTTTCAAAAGGTTTTTTTAGCATGTGATGATTTTTTTGGATGTGGTGCAACATGGTTATGGATTCCCGATGCGTATGGATTGGAAACACACTAGTGTTTTTGGGTTAAATAAGAGCACTGAAAAAAATCCCCTAAAACCTCTAATCACTCAGCTCTACCGCAGATCTTCGGTATAAATAGATATTTGGACTGTTTTGAGAGGAGCATCCATTATAACCTCCTCTAAAGGGCCTTCTCCTTGTAGTGAAACAATGATCCGCTTTACTATAATAGGGACCATGAACATTCACAAAATTTATCTACTTATTAAGATATCAAACAAATAAAGAGTAGATTATGGTTGATACTAGAATATAAAAGTTATTTACTTTGCTATGAAAGGAATATCCTATTTCCAAATCTTCTGAATTAACACAAGCACTGGTAGCTACCCAATGCCATCCTAGAAATAAATGTTGCATAGGACCCACTAGGTCTTCCTCTTTTAACATTATTTCATGAATAAGAAAAACCTTTAGGAATTACTTGAGTTCTATTCTATTAAGAGACCTTTTCTTAAGGGGTATCCCAATATTCTTATATTTAAATATAGATCATTCATTTCATCCTATTCTAATAGGTTATTCCCTCTTTAAGGGCATCCTTATTAATGTCTCTCTATGTGATCCTTTATTTATCCTACTCCTTTACTAATTGCATGGAATACTTTTCTCATTGCCTGAGTTTTAAAAGGATTAATCTATGATCTATATACATGCCTCGTCTTAAAATATGAAATACTTGTTCTCAATCCTAAAACTATCAAAGCTTGAGTGATATCTTCTTTGAGATGAAATTGTTCTAGATGAGACTTGGTTAAAGGATGTGAATTCTTAGTAATATACCTAAAAAATGGAGGAACTCTCCCTCTTATTTTGAATCATTTGAGAATTTATATAAATTTACTTGATAATCCTTTCTTTCAGCCCTATTACTTGGATTTTTTTTTACATAAGGGAGGCGGGGCATACAAAACACACTACCTCCAATATCTCATCTTCGAAAATATGTCTTTTGGATTATTTTATTTATCGAGTGTCATAAGAGTAGAAAGGTGTCCCATCAACCACCTTCTTACAGTTCTCCTGCATCTCCTTTTTATGGACCAAGTCACATTCCAATTCTTCTTTTAGACCTTTTACTTCATTAGTCACTATAACTAATCTTAGCCTAACAACAACTACAATGTGTCTCAAAACCGTAAGGGTTTCCTCAAGTCATTTAATCTTATCAATAACATTTTTGTTGGAAGTTTTCCTTTCTCATTTGGGAGGTTCCTTTGTGCACCAAGGCTATGAAGTTTCATCTCCAAAGTTCCTAATATTTATAATACCTATCTTTCCTAAACTTATAATCAAATGCATGCCATCCAAGTTATTTTACTATATTCTTTTATGGAATGCATGCTTTCGATGCTCATATTACTTACACCATCCACACCTAACAAGGATGCTCACATAGTATAGATTCTTTCTAAAATACTACCCTTCCACTTCAATGTCGTTCCCATTGGGAAATCCATCCCCAAGATGGGTCGTTGCAACCACACCCTAAAATATTTCAATTTTTTCACCGATGACCTTGAAAACCTCTTCCTACTAGAACTCCAAGGGTGTATAAAGAAACTTTACCCATCCAAGTGCTCTACTTGGATTTTCCTTCAATGGATCAAAATAAGGGTTCCAATAGTGTGGAGTCAAGACTAAGTTAACCTAGAACCAAAGAGTTCCCCTTATTGATCTCTTTCATTGCTAGAACTAAATGAAGAAGTAATATATCCCTTTGCACCAAGGTGGAAGGTTGGTTCCTACTCTAACTTTTTGTTCCATATGTTATCCATCCCACTATTCCAAATTTTTCTTTGCTACATATGTCTTATGAAACCTACCAATTACTATGAACTTGGTATATATAATAGTCTTTTTGTTCATGATCCGGGGGTTTATAATTAGCTTCAGCCTTTCCTCCCTAAGACTAACACACTTGTCCCTTTTTTCCTTTGACTTTTCCTAATCCTTTCCTCTAAAGAGAATTTCTAAGAAATCCATTCCAACCTACACTCTTGAACCACAGTATCAACTTCAACCCCTTTGATATTCTCCTTTTCATGATGTTTTTACCCATGATTAATTAACCCATACTCATTGAAGTTTAAACTACCCAGGTGTGTAAAATAATTGAAGGATTTTATAATGAAGGAAAAAAAAACTTACTTAAAAACCAAACTACAATCCATAGACTCTCCACCACATAAATATCAGCTTCTTGACTACATGCTCGAACCACTTCTTCCTCTCTTTCTGACTGATCCGAACACCAAAGATAGGTAATGTTTTGAGATCTCCCAAGACTTAAATGAAAGAGGAACATCTCTATCCTCCATCATGCTTCAAATTATTGAGACACTCTTCTCAATACAAGACATGCTCCCTATGAACGCATGATTGACCCACTTCCTTGTGATGAATAAAAGGGTTAAATACATTCTCGGTAATGATGGCACTCAAGTTTTGTATTCCTCCTATGAAAGGCCCAATATGTGATCCTTCAACTAATCCAAAAACTATAACATGGTGAATTTTCCTCATCATATCACCAAGGATCCCTCCTAAAATCCTTTCTCCCAAGCACCAAGGTTTACATACCTCAATCCTTATTGCATGAATACCATCATTGAGGACTTTATAACTAAGGTTCAAAAAAACCTTATTTGTATAAGCTATTTGCCTTAATTTCTTTCTAGATCTAACTTCCTCTTTGGAATTCCAAATCTACTTCAATAACCACTTCTTTGAAAAGTAAAGAAAAACCTAAATCATATAATATCCTATCTTCCTCACTCCTTCTATCTCTCTACTTTCTCTACAATCCCACATTGTATCATTCAAAATTTACAATTAAAAAAATTGATAAGAAAATAATGATCCCATTGTAATCTTTACTACCATAAAACTTAACTCTACACGAACAGTCATGGTTAATTTGATGGTCCATTAGTACATGGAACTTTCTTACAATATATATATATATATATATATAATTGTAATCGGAGTCTAAATTTAGAGGCTTCACTAAATAGTTCTTTAGGTATGGGAATGATAATTTTAGAGGATTTGCCAAAGATTTATTTGGCATTTGACATGATGCTCATAAGTAATCTCTTGACATCAACATGAATTTGCTTACTTAATGTTTGACTTGTATTTTGTAAATACACGTTATACTTCTTAAATGTTTTTTCCTACTATTCTTGTTGCTTGGACTAAAGCAATAATCATGTTCATTGATAATACATGTGAAAGCATGCAATGGAATATGTGTGTGTGTGTGTGTGTGTCTTCTTTTGCTTTTTTTAAAGCCACTCTGTCCCCCTTTGTCATGTTCTCATATCGATCATATGTAAAAAGAGGTTGAGTTCAAACACCTTTCACCTTTAACTCGGTATATTGATGTAAATGTGAGACCATGTTTCTCTTTATTTCCAATATTTATATTTTCTTTCTCCAATCTTAATCTCTGTGAATTATGGATTGTCAAACCCCAAGCAAGTTTCAATGGAATTTTTCCTTACCTGCATCATTGTTACATTTTCTTGTATGGAATTTAATGGTGAATTACATGTAAATTTAATTGAATGATATCATACAAAAGTAATATCACTAAAATTAGTGCATCTTAACTATACTATTAGATCATATTACATCACCCAATGTATACATTTCAAATTAGAGGGATAGAAGATCATAACACAAATCTCCATCTAAAGACATAGATTAATAGATCATAGATGTCCCCATGTGTAATTGAATCATATTAGGGTTTCAAAGATTTAACGATCTAGTGATTCTATCTACTCGACTAATGGTGTAAATTGAATCAGAATAGGGTTTCAACTATCTAACTAAATGATATCATACAAAATGGCCAATTTTGAATGGTATCATACAAAATTGCCCAAATGGGTGTATGGATATATTTAGCTAGAATGAATGGATCAACCATGGATTTTTGTTGGATCTAACAATGACTTTGACGATATGATGAACCCTTGGATTCTAGTTGTTGAGTCTGTCACATCCCCTCCCCTCTACTCTTGACAAGGAGAGGACGTGACTACACTGTTGTTGTTGTCTATCATGATCGGGCATCTAGACCCATGAAAATAAACCAACAATGCATTAAACATATAAAAAAATACATGTACAGATGCATAATACATGAATACACAATGGAAGCAATCCTCATTCAACACATTCATATGTTCATAATAATTCTTAAACAAATACAGTTGCAGAAATTAAATACGCAGAGAATACTTATTTTGAAAATAAGTTGTCCCACAACTAGCTATGTCGCTGCAACATTCCACCCAACCATAGTCTAGATTGCTCATCAATCACTCATCACCTCTACCACCCCCAAGCTGGGCATGATTTCCACAAGGAACTAGGGAACAACAGGCTCACACATAGCCAAAACCTATCAAAACTCATCCAAGACAAACTATACCTGGGTTTATTGGGATGCTAAGGCAGTGGAAAGGGAGAATTACTAAGATAGTTAGCTCAACCACAGAGATATGGACACCTGCACCATATCTATATGGCTTAGCATCCAAAATACCTTTGATCTAATCTTAGATATAATTGGTAAGATCTAGTAAGATCTAATCTTGGCATCCAAAATGCCTTTGATATAATTGGTAAGATCTAATCTTTTTTATTTCCATTTGAGGTTCTCAGTTAAGATGTCTTGTCACACCAAGCTTGATGAAAAGCTTGAGGGAGCTGATAACTTCTGAGCCTGGAAGTATAGTATCTCCTTGGTCTTGGAAGAAAATGAGTTGGACTCTTACATTAGTAAAGAGATTCCAGTTCCAGAGGGAGATGAGGCTAAGGCCTTACACAAAAAGAAATTGGTCATGTCTAAGAGGATTATTGTTGATTCAATCAAGGATCACCTCATACCACAGGTGTCCTCCCTAAAGACACCTAAAGAAATGCTTGATGCCCTGACCAAGCTATTTGAAGGGAAGAACATAAAACGGAAGATGACTTTGAGGAACCAGTTGAAGAGTGTGAAGATCCAGAATGCGGAGACCATACAGTCATACTTTACAAGGGTCTCATAGATCAAAGAACAACTTGAAGCAGTGGATGAAGAAGTGGAGAATGCAGAAATTGTGATGAATACCTTGAATGGTCTCCCTAGGTCATGGGACTCTTTCATTCAAGGGATTTGTGCTAGAATAAATCTAGTCACCTTCAGTAGACTATGGGAGGAATGCTCACAAGAAGAAGCTCGAATAGTAGCCTGAAAAGAAAAGATGGGAAGTGAAGATCAATCTCTCACAGTACACTCCAAGAAAATCAGGCAGGACTATCATCATCCTAAAGGTAAGCATTTTCACCAAAATAACTCTAGAAAAACTCAACTCAGATGTTTCACTTGTGATGAGATAGGACACTATGCCAGAAATTGTCCTAGAAACAAAAAAAATTCTCACAAGAAGAAGGAAAAAATCAAACATCATGCTCACACTACAGAGGATGATGATCCTACCAAGAAAAGAGTCAAACAAGAAAGTGAAGATTCTTCAAGTGATGAAGAGTATGTTCTGATTTCTTCCCTCACAGGAACTATCACACATGGAAGAAATGATTGGCTTATAGATAGTGGGGCTTCCAAGCATATGACAAGATTCAAAGTATCCTTTGTGAAACTATCTAAACATGAGTCACCTCACAAGGTGAAACTTGGGGATGATTACCAGTATCCAATAAAAGGTAGTGGTGAATCCTCCTATAAACTAGACTCTGGAAATTTTATGAAGATGAAGGATGTCTTGTTTGTACAAAGACTAAAGAAGAATATCCTCTCCATATATGCATTCAATGCAAAAGGCACAAGGGTTGCATTTGTAGATGGCCAATTCCTTATGTGGCCAAAGGGAAAGACTATAGATGATACAGTAGTGATTGGAGAGCAAGAGGGAGGACTATACAAATTGAAGGGCCAACCAGGACAAGCTTTGTTCCATGACTTAGTAGAACCAAATGAACTTTGGCACAAAAGGCTTGCACATGTGCACTATAGGGCACTACCACTTGCAAGCAAAGTTGTTGAAGGTCTTCCAAAAATACAGACAAAACATGACGGTGTCTGCAAATGATGTACAAAAGGAAAGAACACAAAGAAGACATTTCCAAGTAGAGAGAGCAAGGCAAAAGGAATTTTGGAAATCATCCACTTTGATGTATGTGGTCCGATGTCATCCATCTCATTAAGTGGGTATGTATACTATGTTTCTTTCATTGATGATTTTTCTAGGAAAAAATGGATATACTTCTTGAAGAACAAAGATGAAGTATTCAACAAGTTTAAAGAGTTCAAAGCCTTGATTGAGAATCACACAGAAAAGAAAATCAAGACCTTTCAATCAGACAATGGTGGAGAATTCACATCAAATGAATTCAAATAATTATGCAGAGATTCAGGGATTAAGAGGGAGTTGACCACTCCATACAATCCACAACAAAATGGGGTTGCAGAAAGGAAGAATAGAATGATTATGGAAGCAGCAAGGGAAATGCTTCACGATCAAGATATTCCCATGCATCTATGGGCAGAAGCTGCCAGGACAGCTATGTATGTACAGAACCGTACTCCACACAAAGTACTCGATAACAAGACACCTGAAGAAGTATTTTCCGGCAAGAAACCAAAGGTCAGCCATCTCAAAATATTTGGTTGTCCAGTGTACATACACATTCCAAAAGAAAAGAGGACAAAGTTAGATCCTTATAGAAAGAAGGGTATATTTGTGGGATATAGTGAAAGCTAGAAGGATTAAAAAATATACTTCTCAGGATTCAAGAAGATCAACATTAGCAGAGACGTAACATTCGACGAAGACTCAGATTACAACAAATCCAAAAAGAGACCAGCTGAAGACCCTGAAGAAACATAAGTACCAAGGATTTGAGATACAACTATGAATGATGCAACTCAAGAAGAAGATTGATAAATAGAAGAACCACGAGAACCTGTAGATCCACCCCAAGAGAAGAATCCTCACAAGAGGAAACTTGCATGGGTACAGAGGTTATCCAAGGTGCAAAAAGATATGGGACTCCAAAAGAAATACACAGAGAGAGGAAAATAACCAGGTCCTACTTTGGTTATGTATCCCTATTATGTGACATCATTGATAAATAACCTTCCAATTATGAAGAAGTAGCAGAAAAGAAAGAGTGGAAGGATTCTATGATCGAGGAGTACTAGTTGATCATGAGGAATGATGTCTAGGATGTTGTGCCAAGGCTAGAGGGGAAGTCTGTTGTGACTTCCAAGTGGATCTACAAGATCAAGCATGCTGCATATGGTAGCATAAAGAAATATAAATCAAGATTTGTGGCTCATGGCTTCTCCTAGAAAGAAGGAATAGATTATGAAGAAAATTTTGCACCTATAGCCAAATACACTTCCATCAGATCAGTACTTTCTCTAGCTGTAGTAATGAAAGGGAAGATACACCAGATAGATGTCAAGACTGCCTTCTTGAATGGTGTAGTGGAAGAGGAATTGTATGTGGAGTAGCAACTCGGTTTTGAGATGCATGATAGGGAGACTCATGTGTGTAAATTGAAGAAATCCCTATACAGTTTGAAACAGGCACCTAGGACATGGTACGGTAGAATCGACAGCTTCCTATCCAGTTTGGGCTTTACCAAGAGTAAAGCAAATTCCAACCTCTACTACAAGGTTGAATAAGAGAACCCAGTGATACTCCTATTATATGTAGATGACCTTTTGTAACAGGGAAGGATGGGTTGATTGCCGATACGAAGACGAAGCTTCCTACTAAATTCGAGATGAAGGATTTGGGTATGATGCACTACTTTCTAGGCATGGAGGTGTGGTAAAATGTAGAGGGAATCTCCCTAGGACAAGGGAAGTATGCAGTAGATATCCTGAAGAGGTTCGAAATGATGGACTGCAAGGCCATGACCACACATATGGCATCGAACCTGAAGCTATTGAGTGATGCTTCATCAGAGTCGGTTGATGCTACAATGTATCGTCAGATGATTGGGTCCTTGATGTACCTGACGAATATGAGACCAGATATTTCCTTTGTTGTGAACACATTGATCTAGTTCCTGGCGAATCCCAGACATGTTCACTTGATTGCTGCAAAGCATATTCTGAGGAACCTAAAGGGTACAGTTGATTATGGGCTCAAGTATGAGGTGAATCAGAAGATTAACCTGGAGGTTTATGTGGATTCTGATTGGGTAGGAAGTTCCATTGATAAAAAGAGCACTTCAGGTTGCTGCTTCAGTATGGGATTAGGTCTGATCTCTTGGTTTAGCAGGAAACAATATTGTGTGGCACTGAGTACAGCCGAAGTAGAGTATGTCGCATCTTGTTCGACTAGTTGTGAGGCAGTGTGGCAGTGTGGCTAAGGAAGCTACTATCTGATTTGTTTGATCTCTAGTTGGATGCTACTTGTATATATTACGACAACGATAGTTGTGTGAAGTTGTCAAATAACCTAGTGTTCCATGACAAGTCGAAGCATATCGAGATCAAATACCACTATATCAGGGATATGGTGCAAAGGGGAGCAGTGAAGCTCCAATATGTTGCGACGAACGAACACGTAGTTGATGTGTTGACTAAGCCATTAGCCAGAGTGAAATTTGAGTACTTCCAGGAGAATCTTGGTGTTCTCTAGATAGAGGTTCCTTCTAAGGGGAAGTGATGAGTCTGTGGGCCATTCTGACATGGTGGTAGGTGGGGCCTCCCATGGTCATATGTAAGTGCAGAACCATTCTGACATGGTGGTAGGAGGGGCCTCCCATGGTCAGAAGTAAGTGCAGAGCCATTCTGACATGGTGGTAGGTGGGGCCTCCCATGGTCAAATGTAAGTGTAGAGCTATGTTGACATGGTGGTAGGCGGGGCCTCCCATATTCATATGTAAGTGCAGAGCCATTCTGACATGGTGGTAGGTTGGGCCATCCCATGGTTAGATGTAAGTGCATATCCATTCTGACATGGTGGTAGGCGGGGCCTCCCATGGTCATATGTAAGGGCAGAGCCGTTCTAACATGGGGGCAGGCTAGGCCCTCCCATGTTCAGATGTAAGGGCTAAGCCATTATGACATGGGGTCAGGTTGGGCCCTCCCATGGTCAGATGTAAGGGTAGAGCCATTCTGACATGGGGGCAGGTTGGGCCCTCCCATGGTCAGATGTCAGGGTAGAGCCATTCTGACATGGGGGCAGGATGGGCCCTCCCATGGTCAGATGTAAGGGCTGGGCCATTTTGACATGGGGACAGGCTAGGCCCTCCCATGGTTAGATGTAAGTGTTGGGTGGGCCTTTCTGACTGGGTCAGATATAAGCGTTGAAGAAGATGAAGACCTACATGGAGGCTAGTCCTACAACCAGCATGAAAAAGGGTTGGCTCTGTAGAACTTCCTCTAACGAGTAGAATTGAGAGATAGCACCATTTGATTGAGATAGAAGAACAATGATGATGATCCAGTGATGATACGGCTTTGATGATAATCCAGTGATGATTCAGTGATGATGATCCAAACATGATCCAGAGAAGAAGACTTGTGCTGATGAATTATATCAAGAGAATACCTTCCTAGTTAAGAGGGAGTGTTAATGTAATTGTAACTTCAGAATGTATTCACTTGTATATTTCATATATTGTATTTCATTGCTCCCTGATGTTCCTATCAGGAGAATCATTAATGTAAACAAGTCATGTAAAGTCATAGAGGTTAACCCTCCTAGTTGATCAGGGGTCAAAGTCACCACAGTTTCGGAGCACTAGGGTTATTAGACTCTCCTAGAGAATTAGGCCCTAGTAAGTTGTTGTCAAGTCGAAAACTAGTATAAATAGAGAGTGAGCCTCTCTATTTATCACACAGTCACTCACAATCAGTTGTAGTGCATGAGTGAGAGAGAAGAAGTTGGGATAAGAGAGAGAACAACTGTTGGAGATCATCTATGAGGAAGTTGTAGGGTTTTCTCCTTTATGGTTTTTCCAAGGAAAATATTTGTGTCCATTGTCTCTTGTGATTGATTGATGTGCATGTTATTCTCTCAGATAAGATCCTAAGATCATACTGTCTAATTGATAAAAATATAACACTAACACCCCCCCTGAATCCTAACTTAAACAACTGTGGGCCCTGGTAACAATACCATAGGTCACCCAAATACAATATAAAATACAGAATGCTACTTAATACAACCGAGGAAATAGGGGAAAACCTCATGGGAACCCCCCCCCCCTCAAAATAAGCAGGAATACAAATTTTGGAAAAACTTGTGAAAATTTTTGCTACTATTTGTAGTAGCAGTATCTTGGTTCTGTGCAGGTGAACCCATGAATCCAAACAAATTGCTTATGTCTAGAGGAATCTTCCTCTTTGGAAGAATAACAATGCACTCAACTAAATAAAAAATATAAATAGTTGCATGGTGAAAACTGGACCCATGTAGAGCAGCTGAAATCATCTGAAGAGAGAGAAAAGGTGCTTGAGAATTCGAACCATGTGAGGAACACTCAAGCAACTGATATATTGCAGCCTTGAAAAACAAACCATGAGTGGTAAAATCAGCCCCAAGTGTTAGGATCAAGTGTCCAGGCGCATGCAGAATGTCTTCCTCTTTACTAGTTTTGTGAGGAGATGAGCATGTGACCAAAGGTAGAGAAGCCCTGGAACTATGGAGAGAAAATGCTTGAGCTCCATAATCTGATATAGCTTCATAAATATCCAATAATTCACAAATATAATATCAGAAATCTCATAAGAGAAAACTAACATCGAATCCTCAACAACAAAATTGAAGGAGACTTGCAATGCTTGATTTGTCACACCAAAATTGATGAAAACCGTTACAAGCAAACTGTAATCTATTGAATCTTAAAACCTGAACCACATATTGTCAGATCAGAAAATAAATAAGATCCAAAATAATCATATCAGATCCAAAACTGTGAAGTGAAATCAAATCCCCAACAACAATTTTGAAGGAGACTTGTAGTACTTGATTTGTCACACCAAAATTGATGAAACCAACTACAAGCAGTACTGAAAGCTCATGAACCTGAAATATTGAACCAATTAATATCAGATCAGATCTAAATAAGATCATATCAGACCCAAATAATTCCATATCAGATCCAAAAGTGTTGAATGAAATCAAATCCCCAGCAGCAATTTTGAAGGAGACTTGTGGTACTTGTTTCTTCACACCAAAACTGATGAGAACAGCTACAAGCAGTAATGAAGGCTCATGAACCTAAAATATTGAGCCAAGTAATATCATATCAGATCCAAATAAGATCATATCATATCCAATAAAGTTCATATCGGATCCAAGAGTTTGCTCCACCAAGATGGTAGATCCACAATTTTCTCCTTCTTCAAAATTCTGAATATCGGTTCATGCAATCATGTAGAGATTTGTTGGAAGCTCAAGATCAATGAGAGTGAATGGATCACTCCTATAACCTGAAATTATTTCCAAAATATCCAAATATTTACAAAATATAATATTATCAAACTCATGAGAGAAAACTGACATCAAATCCCCAGCAGAACTTTTGAAAGAGATCCTTGGTACTTGTTTCTTCACACCAAAATTAAGGAGAACAGCTACAAGTGGTAATGAAAGCTCTTAAAACCTATAACTAATTAATATCAGATTAGATCCAAATAAGATCATATCAGATCCAATAAAGTCAATATCAGATCCAGGAGTGTGATCCACCGAGCTGGTAGATGCACAATTTTCTCCTTCTTCAAAACCTTTGAAAGAGATTTGTGGTACTTGTTTCTTCACACCAAAATTGATGAGAACAACTACAAGAGGTATTGAAATCTCTTGAACCCTAGAACCAAGTAATATCAGATCAGATCCAAATAATATTATATAAGATACAATAAAGTCCATATCATATCCAAGAGTGTGCTCCACCGAGATGGTAGATGCACAGTTTTCCCCTTCTTCAAAACCCTGAGTATCGGTGCATGCAATCATGTAGGAATTTGTTGGAAGCTCTATATCAATGAGAGTTAATGGATCACTCCTACAATCTGATATTATTTCCAAAATATCCAAATAATTAATTATCTTCACACCAACAACATCATTAGAGACAGAGAAATCAAATTCCTCACCCTTTCCTAGAGAAATCATCGGTAAACTATGCACATAATTTATAATAGAAGAATCACTAGAGAATTTTTGCATAGAATGGAAGGAGAGATTTTCTTCAATAGCAGAGATTCGAATGTCTTCTTCTGGATCAGCCATGTGAAGAGATGAGATATTAGAGATCTCATACAATTCTGTAGCAACAGGAGAACGAGTCACTCCAAGGAGACTTTCTTCAATTCAAATTGATTGTGAGGAAGATTTTGCTTCTTCTTCATCTTAAACAACTTCATCAGAGAGAGTAGAGGCTGAGACTTTTGAGTAAACAAATCTTGTGGTTCTGAATGTGCTCCCCATATTGCTATAACAATCCTCATTATGCTTCCCAAATATTCTATCCAGTTCTATCCAGAGATCCTTTGGGTTTTCTGCAAACTCAATAAGGTATATAAGCAAGCTTCGAGAAAAAGTCCCACATATTGCTCCATAAGCTCTATCACCATCATTTAGCTAGTCTATCTCATATTCATAAGACTCTTTACCAAGTCCCATAGATACTTCATAGAGACCTTGTCTCTTCAGAGATGCAATCATCTTCGACTTCCATTCTGAATACCTTGTGGATGGAGTAAGATGAGGAACTGATAATATTGAATCCATATGAAGTTGAACCTACAAAATATCACTGCAAAACTAAAAATATCTGAACTGTTAGAATCATGATTTTCCTCTCGACATGAACATATTTTCAGGGTCCGTCACTCCCTCTCCACTGCACTGAATAAATCCAGAGCTAGCAAATCATCATAGGGGACTTCTATGGAAACCTAGCTGCTTCTGATGTTTTATGGGGAGAAACAAGCATGAAACCTGCTTGAGAAGGCTTTGATACCATATTATAATTTGAATGCCATTTATATCTTCAAGCAGATAGTTCTAATAATGTTTGCAACAAAAGAATGGAGAATGAAGATACAATCTGAACAAAACAAACCACACAGGAAATGGACAAGTATTGCTTAGGAATTTACAGTATCATTCACAATAATAAAATCCGATGTTACAATAGTTTACATAGGAAAATAATTCGAATGCATGGCATGCAATTTGAATCTATCCACTGGATCTAACTATAGCTAACTGACCATCTAACTCATGGTGTCTCAATCAATGTCAGAGTCCAACAGATCAACTCCCAGATGTCCAAAAACTCAAACAATCAGTGACAGCTAGTTAACTCAGTGCAACTGAGTGTGGTAGGTGGGAAAAGGCGCCTACTCCACATGCAACCATGCATTATCCATGTAGAGCTTGCTCTAGCTAATTGATTGTGAACTAACTAAAAGTAACTGGGGGCTAACTAAGACTAACTAGTACTAACTCCAACTAACTGAAGTAGGTTGGTGTCGGGACTCCTAGTGGCTCCTAAAATGTAGGGATTGGTCTAGGAAGTGCCCAAACTGATGCATGCACATGCAGTAAGTGGCAGTTAACCTCTAGTAGTGTTCCCCACACTCTAGTGATTGGTGCATGTGGCCCCATTAGGCCAAGTGGACCCAATTAATTAATTAAGGTTCCTAAGTTAGGCTAAATAATCTAATAGACAATATGGTCAAGGGAGGATTAATAATCCTAACACACATCTCTACCCTCCATCATGCTTCAAACGATTGAGACACCCTTCTCAATACAAGACATGCTCCTTGTGAACTCATGATTGACCCACTTCCTTATGATGAACAAAGGGTTAAATACGTTCCCGATAATGATGGCACTCAAGTTTTGTATTATTCCTACGAAAATCCCAATATGTGATCCTTCAACTAATCCAAAAACTATATCATGGTGAATTTTCATCATCATATCACCACGGCTCCCTCCTAAAATCCTTTCTCCCAAGCACCAAGGTTTACATACCTCAATCCTTATTGCATGAATACCATCATCACAGACTTTATAACTAAGGTTCAAAAAAACCTTATTTGTATAAGGTATTTTCCTTAATTTCTTTCCAGATCTAACTTCGTCTTTGGAATTTCAAATCTACTTCAATAACCACTTCTTTGAAAAGAAAAGAAAAACCTAAATCTTATAATATCCCATCTTCCTCACTCCTTCTATCTCTCTACTTTCTCTACAATCCAACATTGTATCATTCAAAATTTACAATTAAAAAAATTGATAAGAAAATAATGATCCCATTATAATCTTTACTACCATAAAACTTAACTCTACATCAACAATCATGGTTTATTTGATGGTCTATGTACTAAATAATGATCCCATTGTAATCTTTACTCCCATAAAACTTAACTCTACACCAACAGTCATGGTTAATTTGATGGTCCATTAGTACATAGAACTTTCTTGCCATACATATAATTGTAATCAGAGTCTAAATTTAGAGGTTTCACTAAATAGTTCTTTAGACATGGGAATGATAATTTTAGAGGCTTCGCCAAAGATTTCTTTGAAATTTGACATGATGCTCATAAGTAATCTCTCTGACATCAACATGAATTTGCTGACTCAAGGTTTAACTTGTATTTTGTAAATACACGTTATACTACTTAAATTTTTTTTCTTACTATTCTTGTTCTTGGACTAATTATATTACAAGAGAAATGCACATGTTTATCATTGTGTGCAATGGGTAGAGATGTTTTATATTGGTATGAAAGTTAGCCAATGAAAGTATGGAAATTGATTAATACAAATACAATGTGCCAAAATGAATTAGGTTAGAAATTGACTAGTGTACACCTAACAAAAACTACACTCCAAAAACAAAAGCCTTGTTTTTCCCTTCGACTCTTTTCATATTAAGAAGGGAAGGGTTTACATGTAATTCAACACCCCAAATGATTAACCATTTCAAACAAAAGTCTTTTTCTCAAGGTTCACATGGTTAACCATTTCAAACAAAAGTCTTTTTTTTTCTCAAGGTTCACATGGTTAGTATATGCAATTAATATATATTGTGATGTAATTTAATGCCACAGTGGGTCAATAGATTTTTTATTATGAATATATGGACTATATGTTTTATTCATAAATCAAAGTGCTTTTCCTTAATATTAATTTATTCAATTTTAAGTTAAAAAAATTACAAAGTTTAGATTTTTTATTATGAATATATGGACTATATTTTTTATTCATAGGTCAAAGTGATTTTCCTTAATATAAATTTATTCAATTTTATGTTAAAAAAATTACAAAATTTTTAATGTTTATAAAGTACAATTTTATGAAATTGTTTTTTCTTTATATTAAAAATATATTTAAAATTTTGCTTATTTTATTTTTTCATTTGTCCAGAGGTTATGAGGGATATAAATTTCTAAAAATGTGATTTAATTTTATAAAAGCATAAAAAATGAAATTAAAATTTAATATTAATTTTTTTAAGAATGTTATGCTGCAACTTTTATATATCATTGTTGACGTTTGTGTATTAAAAAATAAAAATAAAAATTGTTCAAATTTCTTATATGATGTTTTGATTTTTATGTGACCAATTTTATGTATTTTTATTTTTAATGTTTGTATAAAGATAAATATATAATTGTTATTCAACAAGTTCTAGAAACTTTTATTTAGGCGAATCATGGTTATGTTGTTTTTTTGGTCTCTTTTAGTCTTGCTTTTACTTTCTTTAACTACATATTGAATTTAACTATTTCAATAATAGCCTTATCAAACTATAGCTTTTATCCCATGTATGCACTACTAAAAGTGAATTAAATTCACAAAATAGACTTATAAAAGTATAGCTTTTATACTATGTATGCACTACTCCATTATCAAGTGAATTAAATTCACAGAGTAAATAAAATTTTGGAACAAAGGGTTTGACAATATTTGAGGAAATCGCATAAACAATAAACATTGGATCAATTTGTAACATTAGTACCATTTGTAAATATAATGGGGATTGATTTCATAATTGCTAGGATTGTTGTGAGTTGAGACAAAATAAAGGGAACAATTAAAAGTTTTTTCCAAAGAAACTTTAATCGCCTCTCTTTCTAATAGACACTCAAGCGACTACATTCTTCTCCCTACTAATAAAAGATCAAGAAACTATGTTACTCTTCTACAAAATTTAACTCTATAGTGTCGAGGGGGATCAAATCCCTCAAGGTGAAAACCCTTTTTAGAGTCCCAAACTTGAGGAAAGGTTTGCACCTCAAGGGATTTGATCAGACCCTCTCGGCACTTGATAGAGCCAAAGTTAATATGGATCTATGTTGGTTCCAATCACATTGACTACATCAAAATAATGTTGGTTAAAAACCAAAATTATCATATTGAAGTCATCTCATCCAAAATTCAAAAAGAAATATCTACACCATCAAAATGGTGAATTGTAATAAAGTAATAATCATGTTCATTGATAATGCATGTGAAAGAATGCAATGGAATGTGTGTGTGTGTGTGTGCATGTTCTTTTGCTTTTTTGAAAGCCACTCTGGTCCCCTTTGTCATGTTCTCATATCGATCATATGTAAAAATAGGTTGAGTTCGAACACCCTTCACCTTTAATTCGAGATATCGAGGTAAATGTGAGACCATGTTTCTCTTTATTTCCAAAATTTATAGTTTATTTCTCCAATCTTTTTTTTAACAGAAATAGATAAAAATTGTATTAGTTTAAAAAGGTTGTATCCCATCCAAGCTTACAAAGGGGGAAGTGCAGATGAAAGAGGGTTTATGACCTCTAACAGTATTGTCAGCCTTCTTATGAATACTTTGGGAGAAATATCCCACTTGCTTCTAGAGCTTTTTGAGAAAAAAACGAATGCTTACATGAGTAAACTCTCATGAATTGTGAGCAGAGAAAAGTGCAGAAGCAAAGCATTAAATGGAAGGAGAGGTGAGATGCCCCTTAATGAAAGGGTCCAGTCGCTTCTGGGAGCCCGAAAAAATGTTTGAGGCGGCTTCCTTTTCCTTGCATTCTTTGTTGGTCTTTCACCCTCTGGTGAGGGGAGGAGAAGGGGCTGTAAAATCTTTAGAATCAAAGTTTCCCTCTGACCCGGATGAAGGGACTAAGGATGCCAATCCTACTTGGGATGGAGCCTCGTGACCTGACGCTTGGGGGGATCAGGAGGAGCAGGTCCTAGAGAAGATTCTTTCGCAGAAGGAGCGGCAAGAACTGTCTTCAAGGGGCCAGCAGACATAGCCTGCACCTGGTCATATGCTACTTCCAATTCTGGATCTTCGAGTTCCTGCAAAACTTCAAAGCTGTTTTTGTTTTCCGACGGAGGAGATTCTGCGAGAGGAGTCAGATATTGAGACGAGCCCTTGTGCTGTGAGGATTGAGGCTCATTTCTTCGAGGGGGTCATTGTCTATTGATGACCGTTTGGAACTCTGTATCTTTGGGAGCAGGAGGAGTTGTTGTTTTCTGTGATTTTGCAAGCTTTGGACAGCTTTTGGCGAAGTGAGCATATACATGGAAAAAATTGCATTTGAATGGAATCTGCTCATAGTCCAGTTCTTGGATGTGACTCCAATCTCCTAAAGTAAGCTTTAGGGCCTCTGGAAGCCCTCTTTCTAGATTTACCTCTACACAAATGTGGGCACATCTAAACTGATCCCCTTTTGGATATTCACTATCTAGGTAGCGCCCTAGCTTATTACCAATGTCCACAAGAGTGCTTTTTCCCCAAAGATGAAGTGGGAGGTTTGGCAGCCTTACCCATACTAGAGCAGTTGTAATCTATGCTTTTGGGTTAAACCCCAGATTCCAAGGAGCTAAAAACAACCCTCTTGAGCCCATGAAGAAGAGGCCCGCTCGAAAGACTATATCTTGTTCTTCTTTATTCAAAAATAGGAAAACAAAATACCCCCTACCAGCTGCAAATAGAGATACTTGTCCTTGCAAAATAGGGTTCCAATGTTCTACGATCCAAAGCTCCACTACCTTAGGGTTGGGCCACAACCCTGTAAACTTACTGATGAGAGAGCTCTAGAGAGGGGATCTCTTCTATCTTCTTCACAAACTTGGAGGGGGCCTGAGAGGCTGCCGCTTGAACTAAGGCCTTGAAGGCTAGGAGCTGGTCATGAGAATCCATAACCAGGAAAACCTTGAGCCATCGGGAAGAGCCAAAACTGCAGACCCAGCGTGGTAGCAGTAAAACACAACAGGCATGAGACGATTTGCACGACAAGAGGAGCCTGCTAGGGAAACCCTAACCATGGTTCAGAGCCGCATCCTTCTGTTCATCGCTCGCTCACCATCACGAGTTCAGTTTATTTCTCCTATCTTAATCTTTGTGACTTATGAATTGTCAAACCCAAAGCAAGTTTCAATGGAAATTTTCCTCACCTGCACCATTGTTACATTTTCTTCTATGGAATTTAATGGTGAACTACATGTAAATTCAATTAAATGATATCATGCAAAAAGTAATATCACTAAAATCAGTGCATCTTAACTATACTATAAGATCATACTACATTACTCGATGTATACATTTCAAATTAGAGGGATACAATATCATAACACAAATCTCCATCTAAAGACATAGATTAATAGATCATAGATGTCCCTATGTGTAATGGAATCATATTAGGGTTTCGAAGATTTAACGATCTGGTGATTCTATCTACTCGACTAATTGTGGAAATTGAATCAGAATAGGGTTTCAACTATCTAACTAAATGATATCATACAAAATGACCAATTTTGAATGGTATCATACAAAATGGCCCAAATGGATGGATGGATATCTTTAGCTAGAATGAATGGATCAACCATGGATTTTTGTTGGCTCTAACAATGACTTTGATGATATGATGAACCCTTGGATTCTGGTTATTTAGTGTTATTTCTATTAATTAGAATATGATTTTAACTATTTAACTATGATTATTCTATATACAATTATAGGTAATTCATTCGATTCTTTTATAATTTTACAGGGTGAACATACCCATCCACAATTATGTCAAGTAAATTATTTCATGTACAAACTTTGACTATTGAATTACCGCATTATACTATTAAATGTCAATATACAGTCAAATCATTAATTGAATCATATTAGGGCTTTAACTATGGTGATTATATCTACTTGGCTAACTATGGTAACTGAATTATATTAGGGTTTCTACTATTTAACTATGGTGATACTACGTACGGTTAACTATGGTAGCTGAATCATATTATGATTTTTTATTGTTTAACTATAGTGATTTTATCTACTTGGCTAACTATGTTAATTGAATCAGATTAAGGTTTCAACTATTTAACCAAATGATATCATACAAAATGTAATATCAGTGAAATCAATGCATCTTAACAATATTGATAAATCATATTGCATTCCCAGATGCATAGATTTCAAATTCTAATCGTTTAAGTGCTCATCATGGCAGATAGGTGTTAAGGTGGCGGTACAATCCCTACATAATCCCAATCCTCTCAAGCGACACATGGAAACCTTCCCATCCTTGTGTGTGATAATCCTGAACATACAAATATAAGACCTTTTAACTTGCTCCCATATCGATTGCATCATGAAAAGTAGAATCATAGCAGATTGGACAAATCCTTTGCATGAATTCGCTTGATGTCAAGGATATGGAATGGCGAAAAGGGAGTTGGAGACCAGATTTACAAGGTAGCGAGCCACTTCAGGGCTGATGAATGGGAATTGGTGGAAAACAATCATAAATTTTTAGATGGAAATGAGAAAAGGAAAGGATGGTTTAGTCACCCCCTTGCATTCTATGAAAAACATGTGAACAAAGAATGGATGAAGTGAAGAAATTAGTGGGTTATAAAATGGGTTATTTTTATAGCCATTTAGATAATTGGAAGAAGGACCTCAAGAGTAGGACGGAGGGGGAGTTGAAAGCAATTTGACAACAAAAAAATAATTTGAGAAGTCAATTAGAAAGGAAAACCACCAAAAATATGTTAATGGCATTAGAAATTCACATTCTGAGAGGGAAATTTAAGGAGCAAGAGGACCATTCACATAGTATGCTGCAAGAAATCAAACATCTTATAAGAGAATTGGCCTCTATGATCTACAAGGTAAATCTGTCAACTCAATTCTCAGTGGGTTTGAGGCAAGAAGAGAAAAACAAGGATAATTTTGACACAATGATAGATCAATGGCACCCTCAACTACAACAATTGGAATAAAGTGAGCATAAATATCATTCGCCCCAGCAACGAACCCTGGAAATTCTGGTTCACAAAATTATCATGTTTTCCTTTCAATTATGTTATGTAGAGTTAATGTAACAAAAGCCAAATTGAAATATTAAGTTAGGTTAATTAATGTAAATAAACTAAGAGGTGACTTGAAAAGTCATTTCTCTTCCGCACTTACGGTATAAATTACCGGGGCACCTATTATGTAATTCATCATCTACTTTTATTAAATATACATCTACATTACGTTCTATGTCCATTCTCCCTCCCTTGTCCCTTCATAGATTAAAGGACATATAAAAATAATAACGTCACAGTTCTTATTGACTCTGGCAGCACCCATACCTTCGTTAATGTCACCTTTGCTAAAGTATTTAACCTATTTATTCGTCGAGTACCTAACATGAAGGTTATGGTAGCAGATGGCAAGAAGATTGACAATGTGGGAAAATGTCACAAGGTTAAGTTACAAATGCAAGAATATAACTTAGAATTAGATTTCTTTGCAGTGCCACTGGGAGGAATCGACTTAGTATTAGGAATACAATGGTTACAAACCTTGGGTACATACTCTGCAAATCACCAAGAACATTTTATTGAATTCCATGCGTTCGGGAAAACACACAAATTATACGGGTTCCAACCACCTTCGACACAATTGGTCACATCACATTAGATGGAAAAGCTACATTGGAAAGATGCACCAACGTACATACCTCAATGTCAAGAAATGGAGATTCTAACAAGTGAAGGAGATATGGACAGACAACCAGAGACACAAGAGATAATTTGAAAACATCTCAAGGTGTTTCAAGAGTTACCTATGGCGCTCCCACCAAATAGAAAAACCAAACACATAATCAAAATAGAAACTGGGACAAAACCTGACAGTAACAACCCATACATATATCCACATCAGAGATGTTGCAACAGTTCACGTAGTCATTGTTGTCAAATAAACTTTGAGGACAAAGCTTTCTTAAGGGGAAGGCAATGTAACAAAAGCCAAATCGAAATATTAAGCTAGGTTAATTAATGTAAATAAACTAAGAGGTGACTTGAAAAGTCACCTCTCTTCCCCACTTATGGTATAAATTACCGGGGCACCTATTATATAATTCATCATCTACTTTTGTTAAATATACATTCTACATTACGTTCTCTATCCATTCTCCCTCCCTTGTCCTTTCAGTTAAGTTGTTAGGAAGCACTTTTGTTTGAATCTATACTAGTATGAAAGGTAGAAGAACAAGCAAACAAAGTAGTATATGTGATAGAGACAAAGATAACATAAGCTTTGAATTTTGGTTGTTGGAAAGACATTTTGATTGTAAACTTTGTAACAATGGCTAAATGATTCAGATGCAACCTTGTTTTTAATAAAAATCATCTCTCTTTGGTTTTGGTTAAAAAAAATCAAAACAATGCAAGAATGATATGATACAAAATGTAATATCACTGAATCAATGCATCTTAACAATATTATTAGATCGTATTGTATTTAGAATACATAGATTTCAAATTAGAGGGATATTAGTTCATAACACAAATCTCCATCTAAAGGCATAGATTAATAGATCGCAGATGCTCCTAAATGTAAGCAATGCATATATCTTTCATTTACCTAATTATACCTAGCAATTTACCAAATTATTCAATAATTACAATTATTACAAAATTATGTTGTTCTATTAGTCATTTAACAATACACATTCTAATATATTTTCCATGTGCAAACTATTCCAATTTGGAATATTGTTTTAAATGAAAATACTTAAATCATTCTTCTATTTTTAATACCATTATTTAACTCGTTTTTCTATTTCTTACTTAACAATATATATTCCATTATACTTTCCATTATAATGATCCATGGGCCAACTATTCCAATTTGGAATGGTGTTATAAATGATAATACATAGATCTTACAAATAAACAAAAGTTCATTCATATGAAGTAAAATATCGGGTATTTACCTAATTATTGATTAATTTGTAATTATTACAAATCTAATATGTAACTCATTGTTCTTTTATTAACTTAACAATACATAATGCAATATATTTTCCATTATAGGCACCAACTATTCCAATTTGGAATCTTGTTGTAAATTATAACACATAAATCATACAAGTATCCAAAAGTTGCATTCAAATTCATTAATTATTCTTGATTTGCATGTCATAGTTATATAAAATTTTATTATATGTGTGTGTGCGCATCTTATAATGTCTTTCTTATAAATCAGCTTAGATCCAAATCCTAGGCTCTATCAAGCGCCATCCATTGATTTGATTCAAACCAAAAGACAGATATTTTTATTTAAGGTCCACATATAATTTTATTATTATTAATATTTAATATTATTTATGGCCAAAATATAAATTTTTTTATTTTGTTAGGAATGAGCATTGCATCATTTCCCCACACATGGTTTTAAAACCATATGCAAGACCCTCCTACAACCATGGGTTGTTTAGGAAGCCTTGCACACGGTCTTAAAACCATTTGCAAGGCCCTCCTAAACCATGTACAATAAAACCATGGGTTGTTTAGGAGGCCTTGCACATGGTTTAAAAACCATGNGGGTACATGGATTTAAAACCATGTGCAAGACCAACATTTTTAATTTTTAATTTTTTATTGTTTTGTTAGGTAGGAAGATTACAACACCTCCCCCGGTATTAGATTGTTTTATTTTGGCCTATTAGAAAATTTATTTTTTATTGATAAAAATAACTTTAGGAAAATGATATTATTTTTTATTTTGTATTACAAAATCTCTCCCATAATATTCACTATCACTATTACTTTTTGCCGACATGTTACATATTTTTTATTAATAAAAATAACTTTAGGAAAGTGATATTATTTTTTATTTTGTGTTACAAAATCTTTCCCATAATATTCACTATCACTATTATTTTTTGCCGACATGTTACAAACGTTAAATCACTTTACAAGATCTCTCCCATAATATTCACTATCACTATTATTTTTTGCCGACATGTTACAAACGCTAGTAACGTTACATCACGTTACAAGATCTCCCCCATACTGGGCTGTAGAGCTCCTCTCCAAGCAATCAAATCTAACTAATACACAAAGATTTAATTGTCTTGTAACTATTTACAAAAATATCTATTTAATATCTAAGATGCATGTATCAAAGATACAAAATTTCACCATGAGTGAATGGAATTTCCATATGTTTTAAAATGTAGCTAATTTAAATTTGTAACAATTTTTTGCCAATGGACCAATACTAAGCTATGGTATGCCAACATCTTTATTATGAAAGCCCTCTTTTATAGAAAAATCTTCACCAAATTACACTGAATAAGGCAATGTCAAAGTTCTGCTCTAATAAATAGCAAGATTATCTAATAAACTTCCCATAAAACTCTAATACTTCTTTTTTTAAATAATTATTGTAGACTTTACCATAAAAAGAAAACAATTATTCACAAAGTTCTAACACTTCCTTTTAAAGTAACTAAATTCTTATTCTTTTTTAATAACTCTTATTCACTTTACCATAAAAAAAAAAAAGACTATTGTCTACAAGGTTATAACACTTCTTTTTGGAACAAGTAAATTTTTTTGAGAAAAATCGAAATGACCACTCTTTACTATGAAAATAGAAACCATTCCCATAAAAATGTAAAACTTCATTTTCAATTATTAATTTTTTAAATAAAAAAATTGAAATTAGCACAACATGAAAACCCCCAAAAAAATATATTAAGAAAACCAAAAACACAAAAAAGACCAAGGCATATAGATAAAGAACAATAACAACAAATTATAAAAGAATCTAAAAAATGTGACGTCTCCACCATTTTTTAATGTTTAAACCCCACTCTCCAAACTATCCTAGAAAGTCCATAAATTCACCATTTTTTAATGTTTAAACCCCACTCTCCAATCTATCCTAGAAAGTCCATAAATTTACCAATTCACCATTTTTTAATGTTTAAAGCCCACTCTCCAAACTATTCTAGAAATATTAATAATATTTGATTAAAATACCCATTACAAAATGTGTATAACCTTATAGCAATATACCCCACTCTGAACTTATTTTAACATGCGCAGTATTGTTTTATCTGCATTCCACGGCAAAACCGTATTTTAATCTCTTTGTGACGGCTACTTTTGTCACTGACGGAAGAAAAGTCGTTCGGAAAATCATGTAATGGACCGTAAGAGTCACAGAAGACGTTCCATCCACTGAAAATTTATGCCTTCTATGACCCACCTCAAAATTCGGAAGGAATAAAATTGTCGAATTGTGAGACAGGAATTCACCATTCGTTTTACCTCGCCGTCTCTTTCAGGTAGAAAACCGAATCTTACATCCACTTGTTTTATCTGACGTGGGAAAGAGCAAATCACAAGTTAAGCTCCCTTGAAAGCATATTTCCGGCAACTCACGTGAAGTTCCCAGGATAATCCGGTAACAGTGCGGTGCTTTTACTGTGTTGTAAATTGGGAGCTAGAGGATTTGATCCATGGCCGGTACCTGAGGAATGACATTAATGCTGGGCATGCCATTTGGTGCAGACACAAGAAGAATCTGGAAGCGCCACGTTGGATGCTCGTTCAGGTGAATGTAATAAGCGGGACTGGAGGAAAGCTTGAGAGTTTAGGCAATGACGGTGGATTGTTGCAGCCTTGCAGGTATAAGGTCTGGCTTTGCTCAGAGCCGTTGCGGAATTTCGTCTCTTCTGATGTCTTTGGCGACGGATTTGGACCAAGCATGACAGGGATGAGGTGAGAACACTTGATATCATATGAAAAACAGAGAAAGGGCTAAAAATAGAGAAATAGGGTCGCAGTCCGAGTAAGTGATCATCGAAGCATTACTTTTTCTTTTAAATATAGAGAAAATTTAAGGCGAGTGTGAATATAATAACTTAAATTAGCGCCAGCAAGCATGCCCGGCTTAAATAATGCGCAAATTTATGGTAGCTTCCAACATAATATTCCAATTTATACAGGCGTATCTTGCCCGATTGATTTTCTTCTTAAAGAAATCGAAAATAAGCTCGGCTTGGTCGAACATAATGCTTTAATTTACTATCGAAAAGTTATATTGGTTAATTTATATAATCCATCTGAATAAATCGAGGCTTCTTTGTCTACCAGGGAGACAAAAAGATTCTGTGCATTGAACAGCAACTAGACTGATCAGCAAAAGTCGGAAGAAATATTCGCCCTCTACTTCATGCGAATTATGCAGGAAATAGATCCAGTACCGTAATTTTGTCCGGGCAGGAACAGTTACCTAAAGATCTTTTCTTCTGCCTCCAAAGAAAACACTAAAGGTTTTCCGAATAGTAAGATATGCAAAGGAAACGATCGCGGAGCAGGATACAGGTTGTTTGACGAGGGAAGTTGTAGCTATGGCGAGTGGTATAGGTAGCATATGGGAGCTGGATCAGAAACTGGACGAAAATATTGATGCGGAGGCTGGAAGAGTCCGTGGCATGGAAGCTCGCAAGGTTTGTAACTTGAACGCTCTTTATCGTCTGTTCAAATAAAAATGACAAGATTAGCGCTTTTTTCTCTTAATATTATTGCTGAAAAGCCATAAGAAAGCAGTGCAGAATCCAGAATGCTTTGAAATTCGAACCTTCTGGAACTTATTAAAGTTCTTTGTTGCGTTGATTGTTTAAATGAACAAATATTTGCTAGTAATCCTATTTAGAGTTTTCAAAATAGCCGCTCGTACAGGTCTCTGTTAGAGAACCGAAATTTTCGTTGCGTAAATTTTTACAAAAGCAAGCAAGAAACAAGGTTGGGCATCATCTATCTATCAAATAGGAGGTGCAGAGAGTCTTTCAGAAAATTTGCAAAAAATTTTAACAGGCGACGAACTGTCGGGGATGTCGAGATCTCCGAAAAATTATCATATGAGTCGTTGATGTTCACGTTAAGGTTTACAGCACGCATCAACGAAAAACATTGTGAAATCAAGCAAGTTAGGAGAGGGCCTGTATTTTGCTATCTCAGGTCAAGTCGCTCTCGGCTGCTTGAGAAGGTTTTCTAAATTTTCTAAAAGTTCCGGCAGAGATTTATTTGCGTTGTCCTTTTTTTCCTTAAGCTAAGGAGCAACACCCTCCGCAATTTTAGAAACCTAGAAATAGCAGCAATTCTACCTCTACATTTTCCAGTCGATGGGATGAAGTGCAAACTGTTAAACTGTAACTTCTATATGGTAAAAAAATTTGCAACCCCTCGAACTTTCATCTCCTTTCCTTTCTGTGAACAAATTCTCATACACATGAAAAAGACTTGAAGCCAAATTTTCAAAATTTAAACGGCTTCTGCATACAATCAGGCTACAAATTTTATCCCTCTCAGGTGTATTCCAGAGTTCCGATGTAAATTCCCGCTTTAGTATGCCAGTTGGCTTACATTTTCCTCTATACTTGTCGAAATGGCCTTTCCATGTTCTTGAACTGGATTTCTTGTCCTTTTAATGATTTTTTGTTTTTGGTTTGCCCAAAGCGCTAAAGTAATGGTTCAATAACTTCTTCGGATTTCGGAAATCTAATCCTGATATTGAGTTTACACGCGTATAGGTTTTTTTGCTTCTGCTTATTAATTTACACTACCGTCGGTGATATCGAGTAGGATAACTGACAGAGTAAGCTAGCTGTGGAGCAATCCTCCCTCATTGGACGGAGGAGGAACAAAGTTAGCGTTGACTTTGCTCCTCCTCCGTCTGATGGAGGGAGTTTTGCTCCACAGCTAGCTCACTCCGGATAACTGACCACTAAAATGCTCCATTTTAATGGCGATTTAAAAAAAATGGTCAAAATTGTTCTTGGAAATGGCAATTTCAAGCATTTTGCAATTATAGTATTGATAAATGTCTTTCCAAACCTCAATGAATTTTTAGTACTGTAAATTTTTTACAAAACTAAGTAACTATTTTAAAATTACCAAAATCACCCAAATTGCGATTAAACACTGCAAATTGCTATTTCGGATTCCGGTGGGTAGAGGGCGTTTTGGTTAGCACTTATACGGCTTCCGGTGGTATAGTCAGTTAGCACAGAAAATTGTGTCGTACAAACGCGCTCTGGAAGGCGATCGCTCCGAGCGCTTTTCTGGGGCCTCGCTAATCTACAGGTCCACAGACTCGCAGTGTATGCAAAGCTCGTGGATGGTCATAGATGACAGCTGTACGAGTGAGACTGGCGACCTGACGCGTCTCGCACAGGTCTGTCGTCCATTCAAGCTTAGCGTCATGTCTTGACCAGGAATTATAATGTCCTCATTATGAGTGCTATAGCTATAATTGTAATAGCAACAAACTTGAACTTTACTAAAATAAAATACAGCCAAGAGAACATCTCTTACTACTTAGCACGGCCACCTTGCCACTTGAACGAGTTGGTATAGTTTAGTGTATATTCGAAGGCGTTTTCAAAAGGATATAAGGCTCAATAAATCGCACATGTTATAAAAAAATGTTTTATTGTGCAATTTTGGTAGTATGTGGTTTCTTGATAAATTTGCAGGATTAATTGAGTCATGATACATGGCTTGATTTTGATCATGAAATTATGTAATTTTTTTTAAAGATTTTATTATAATTATAACGTGTAATTTTAATAATTAAAAAGACAAATTTATAAATTATAATGACTAATTAAATTTTTAGATTTTTATTCATAATTTTTAATTTAAAAAATTGTTAGATTTGTAAAATAAAACATTTAAAAATAAATTATGTATTCTTCCATAATTTACATATTTAAAGAGTGGTATAGTTGGGTAAGGACTCCATTGCTATGCCAAGGTTCAAGTTTGTAAGTAGTTCTAAGTGACATATATCTTATGATATACATACCAAGGTATCCTAGAATATACATGGTCAAACTTTGAGATTTTATATCCAAGAATGTGTATTTTAGGATATATCAAAGGGGTGGATATCCTTACTTGTTGTAGTACAAACTCCTAGCATGATAATTGCTATTGCCAAAAGGATTATTTGCATTACTTAGTAGAGTACATGTACTTTTGTATCTCAATACTTTAGGCTTTTCAATCAACTCCTAATTTAGTTTGGGTCTTAAGATTTCATTTTAAACTTTACAATTGACTCTAAATTCTTTGGAGACTTTGATTGTACTTGTACCGAGAGTATCAAGGTGCTCTACAACCTAATAAAAAAATTAAAGCCAACATAGATCAATCTTAAACCCAAATATATCAAGTACCAAGAGGGATCAAATTTCTTGAGTTGTAAATTTTTTCTGGATATGTACAAAATTTTAAAAATTTACACCTCAAGAAATTGGATCCCTCTCGGTGCTTGATAGATCTAGGTTTAAGATGGATCTATGTTTGTACAACACGCCAAACTAATTCTTATGGTTGTTTAACATTGCAACCAGGGAAATAAAGAGATGTATGACGATAGTGTAACACTTTAGCCATTGCCATAGTGAAGTCATTAAATTGTTGATAAAACCTTTTAAGGGCTTTAGTTAGGTAAGTTTTATCCCATTACAAAAATTCTCTTAATGGTATGGGATGGGCTTCATCCAAAATTTGTCATCTAATTTTGTGACTCATTAATTATTCAAAACTCTTTCATGGCTTCCTTGTTGCTTCAACTTAGATTTGTGATGCTTTTCTTTCTTAGTGCCTCATATCTACACTTAGTCATTTTCCTTCTTTTTGGAACCTTTCATATTCCCTCATTGCATTCAAATGCACATCACACTTGTCATGTGCTCTTTTTGACATGCACTTTCTTCATGTTGTGCACACCTTTTTATTTCTATCATGCTTGTTTTATACACCGTGATTTGTTATATTGTGCTTAGCTTATGTTGCACTTCCACATGATAGTACACTTTTTTGTGTTGTGGTTGCTCATTACTCACTTATATTTAGAAATATTTTAAATTCTCTTATATTAGCTTTGTGCTACGAATAAAACACAGTGTCTTGTTATCACACGACTTGTAGTTTCTCCACAAATGATATCCTATTTAGGACGGTAGAGGGGATAAGCAACTAAAGAGGTGAACTACGAGTATCCCAACCCCCATATATGGATTGGTTGTCATGTCGGCTAAGACACCCTTCGATTTATGCCACTGATAAGCCAAGTGATGAAGGGGGAGATCCTAATCTAACCTAGAAGTAAAGACCTAAAGCTACACACTAGATAGCCACCGATAAGGATGTTTTGGACTATAAAGAAAAATGTTTATATTCAGTGACTGTATAATTAGTGTATATCTAGGTAGTAAGTGCTAATGTAAATGATCAAATTCACTACCTTGGGGCGATTGAAGGTAAAAATGAGAGTATGCCCAGAATTATGAGTTTGATGAACAATTAAGAAAATATAACACTTGAAAAAGCAGGAAAAGATGGATCATAAAGCAGGAAAAATAGTTGAAAACCCTAACAGAGCGATTTGCACAAAGACCAGTGCCTTTCTCATAGGGGAGATAGAGTCCTTAATGATGACCTTTTTGAAATCCCACCTAGCTCTAGGGAAGAGTGAAATAACCCAGAAAAGTTTCGCCAAAAATCCTAACAGAATGACCTAGAGATTTTTTTGAAGGTTTTAATTTTGGTTTTGATTATTCGCTGGGTTGAATGGAAATTAAAACAAAAGAAATACTAACATAAATACCTAGAAATATTTTAGATGTCAAGTGCAATGACATTTTACCTCGGTTTGACATAATTCCAAGCAAATTTGATGAAGTTCCAAGCTAAATCGAACTGCCCAGGTTGAGCTGGTGCGCCCCTTTTCTTGCAAGAGCAACCTATGTCAAGTTAGAATTGATCCACAGGAAAATAAAATACAAATGCAAGATAAATCAAGAAGCGTAACCAATGATAAAAAACACATTAGAAAAAACCCTTGATTGCCAGTGTTATCAGAAGGAGAGAGTTGGATCTCTCACAAAAACACCCCAAGAGAAAATGTCTTCCTGAAGACAACACGACCCTCACAAAAATATATTTGGAACAAGGATAAATTAACTAAACACCTCCGGAAATAATTTTGCAATCAAGCACAAGAACAATCTATGACAAAGAAGACACATGATTTATTTCAAAATATTTTCTCTATTCCAATAGCTAAGAGCCAAGTTTCCCAATGGGATACAATGAGGGGGTATCTTCTTTATATAGTTTTCGAGAGACACAAACCCTGACATTTTCATCGAATGGTTGAGATTAAAACATCATCAATGGTGGAGATCACTTTTACACAGATCAATACATGGATCAACATGACTAGAGGGGGGTGAATTACCTTATAAAGGCCATTTTTACAAAATGATAAATCATTATTTTTGAAGTTTGACACTTTGGGGACATGGGGTAGAGGGTGAGGGTCATTAGCACCCCCCTCCCCCCGATAGATATTGCTCAAGATGCAACTTAATTTACACATTATTATTTTGGCCATTTTGACCAATTTCTCCCTATGCGGGGCTTCCTCCCTAAGAGAGCCAAAATAATAATACAAAGCATGAAAATTGATGAAACTGGTGTAGAAGTGTCCGGAGAGCCATAATAAATCATCTGAAGAAATTCTCTTGCCATTTCCTTGACACAAACAAAATCGATTTCTTCAGTGATTTCCTAATTCATTTTTTGTGTTAGATCTTCTAAAAATCATAAAAATAATTATAACTTCATTCAGGATGAGAACTGGGGCAAAATGAATGCACAAAAGTGTTTGGAGACATAACAGAATGGTACCAGTGACTACTCATACCCCTAGAGTACTGTGGAGTCTTAGGAGAACCATAATAACTGTAATCTATAATAAAATATAATTTGACCAAAATAAAGTGATAATAATTGTTGATCATGAAATATGGGGCCAAACTCTAAAAACTGAAGCCACAGTATTGGTCTTGTGCAGGTCTGGAGAAAATATAAACACTGTCAAAATTTTAGCCACTACGTTGGGAATCGTGTTTGACTTGGTCAACTAAGTTGACTAGGTCAAAATACCAAACTGAAGCTGAGATGATGAACTAAGATGAACCTGCATGCATCCAAGGTAAGAACTGCTCCAAGATGTATATTAAAACCCAACTTAAATTATGCAATCTAGAATCACAGTGACAATAATAATAATAATAATAATTAGTAAGATATACCTGTGTCTTTGAAAAATCATTGAATCCTCTAGAAGTCTCTTATATATGCCATACTTACAAAGTTTAAACAATTTGCTAGTGCTGGGTGAAGGTGGAAAACAAGCCTAAGATAAAAGGGAAATGACTTATAGTTGATTTTGACCATATGATCTTTCTGGATGATGACAAATACACACAACCACAATGACATATGCATGACAGATAAACAATAGGGAATGGTGGTGTCTCACAAGTGGATGAGTTGATCTGAAAAGAGTCCATTCAAATTTAACAACATGAATTCAACTCAAATCGAAGCTAACAATCAAGTTCCATGAGGATCTATTTTAGGACCCTTGCGTTGAGTACACAAGAAACTGTAGTGAAGAGATCCTTGGGGACACTTAGAATTAGCCATCCCTTACTCCATCTCACATCACAACTTGCAGGCTATGTCAAGAATTAATCATTACATTTCAATAAGATGGCCAATAGTCTTTAGATTTAGCATTTATTTATTCAGTGTTTTATTTGGGCCTTTCACAATTTCACTTCATACCTCTTTTTGAGGTGTGTCTAAAGACACAATTTGCAACTTTATTTGAGGGCTTGCATTTCTTAGTATATAACATATAACACATAATGCATGTAATGATCGTAGAAATATTGCTTAAGTTTTCGCTGACACTCTTCGAACAACTAGGGGGGAATATCCATAATCGGGACCAAACATTGGTGGCAACTGACCAAAGAGGTCAAGGCTTCAAAACCCAACTTGCCTAAGCTCAGGAACCAACACAAGCAGGTTCTCCTAGCCCAGAAGGATCGAGGCTTCGACAAGTTTTGTTGCACAACTCAAAGCTGAGACACAAAACAACATGGGATCCATCATGCATAGGGGTAAAAGTGGGGAAGATGATCTCCAGTCTCTTAGGTCTTAGTCAATCATAAGTCATGGGAGGAAAATCTATTATGGATGAACTGGATGGATGGGGACAAGTGATACATGGAACCAACATAGCACTAAGGTTTAAAAGTTGTGTAAAGCATGACTACATCAGATTCTTTGATCATTCTCAACACAAGTTTAAGCATCAATGTAATATAAGCACAGGTCACCATAATCATCATGGCACAACAAGTCCAAGGTGTTAGTATACATCAAAGAGAAAAATCCTACCAAAGAGCCATATACTTGATCTCACTGTATACATGTCTCTATTTGATATTCCCATCTATAAACTGTGTACCATATCTGCTACTCTGCTCAAATGAACTAGGTCACCATTGAAGTCATCTCAAAGGACAAGGAGATCTCAATTTTGGATAGGGAATACTCTGTATTTGTTGCTCAAAAAGGCTCTGAATGGCTTATGCTGCAAAAATGATCCCTGTTGTATCTCCATTAATAAATCTGGATCATAGAAAAAAAGAAAATCTAAATGTTGTATCATGGTAGCCAACTACAATATATGTGATAACATGAACCTTTGATCCTCTATCTTTGCCATGACTTTCTCCTTGTTGATATTTCATTTAAGATATCCACATATTATTGACCTCCAACTTGCTCTTCCACTTAACCAAATATTATTTTAAATTTCACATCTTTTGTAATACTTAAAATTCTCTTACATTAACTATGTGTTGACGTTTCCCTTGTTGATACTTCACTTAAGATATCCACATATTATTTACGTCCAACTTGCTCTCCCACTTAACCAAATATTATTTGTATTCCATATCTCTTATAGTATCTTAAATTCTCTTACATAAACTATGTGATGCGAATAAAACAGTGTGTCCTTGCATGAAACCTTGACCCTCTATCTCTGCACAACCTTCCCCTTGTTGATACTTCACTTAAGATATCCACATATTATTCATGTCCAACTTGCTCTTCCACTTAACCAAATATTATTTGTATTCCACATCTCTCATCATGAATAACTTATCATCCAACACCTTTTAAGATACATCCAACTTATTCCTCAAGCTATGAATTTACTAATCTACCTTCACATTTACCTTTCGTACTACACTTCTCTACACTCATACAAGTATGCAACAAAACAAAACTCATACTATGTCAAATATCTTTAGCAACTCTAACACATATGCATTGTTAGCAAACTTTCTTTTAATTATAAATAATGTTTGATATTTTCACATTCAACTTCTTGTATGCACCCTTGGGATAGTTCTCTTCTTTGAAATGTACATTACCATATCTCCAACTGCAAATGAATTAAATCTCCTTTGTCCATCAATGTTCTCCTTGCATTGCATGCCCTTTCCTTTCAACATGTTATAGACTTGCACTGCACTTGATCCATCTAATCTACAAATGTGCCCATGTCATCACTCGTATGCATTTCCATTAGCAAATTTGTTGAGTCTACAAGTCCTCTCAGTGTTCATCCATACACAATATTTGAAGGTGGAAATCCTATCAATGTGTTCATATTAGATTTATTATATGCTGACTTTGACTACATTAAAATTGCATGGTCCCATTATTGCAACAAGCTAAGCATCTCAAAATATTTCTAACATTGATTTTATACCATACTCAACAATTAATTTCTTAAGATGCAATCCTATTTATTCCCTGAACTCTTCATAAGGGCATCAATCATCTTCAAATTGCTTAAGTATTGGTGTCTTTCTTTAAGTAACATTACCAACTTAATTAGTTGGACTTAGTAGCCCTTGATTCTTTTGTTATGATGAATATTTTTGTCCATATTTGGTAACTAGATAGGGGACATCATCCCCAAAGTCTGCCCTTCAACCTCCCATTCCCTTTATCTAGGATGATAGTCTAACAAAAAAGGATAAACATTGCCTATCATGTTGTACTAACATGACTATATTCTAGAGTTGAGCCATGTGTCATACACAAGGAGTTTGTGTTGTTTCACATACATATTGGTCTTATATCTTGCATCTGTTTGTGTAGCCAGACAAGTGCTAGAGACATTATGTGGGGTGTCATACTATCCTAAACCTTACGATCATGCCATATGTGCATAAAAAACTTTGTGCTCAAAGTATGGATGAACAACATTTATCTTTCCCCCAATCCAAGAAATAATAATAGAGCATTGGATAACCAAACATTTTAATGGACACACTAACCGCTTCATGAATGCTAATTATCTCAAATAGAGTGTTAGGAATCCTAACGCTAGAAAATCTAGATCAATGCAATTAAGAGGAAAGTCAACCTTCACTTGGCGTGTTTTATCATTATGAGGGTGATGTTGCAATTGGTTAAATATTACATGAGAGTTTTAACCTAATCTAATTGTAAAATTACTCATAGAGACCAAGTGTACATCCCCTCCTTCAGAGGACATTTTTGCCTCTATTGGAGGGGTATCTTTAGTTCTCTTCACTTTTTCAACATTTGTAGATCTACAATCCTTCTTATAGGGCCCGATTTTACCACATTTCCACACATTTCCTTAAAGCTTTTCCTAGATATTTAGACCCCCCCTAAGCCTTATTTTGATTTCTCTCTCAGGGACAACCTCTCACAAACAAGGCATCTGTGCTATGACTATACATGGTTTTCTGCCTCAGTTCCTCTGATAGTAGGGATGCCACTACTTTCTCAAACTAAGGTCTCTTGACTAACACTACCTATTGCTACAATCAAATTATCTAGGGAATCTGGAAAAGAACATAAGAATGTAACACATTTATCTTCTTCCTCTATTTTAATCCAATAGAGATGATTTGACTTACTAGATTATTGTAGACATTTAGATGATCCATCACTATGTTGTTTAATAAGGACTTTGATTGATACAAACTGCCTAGCTTATCCCATAGTTTCAAAGCATTGTTTTCGCTAGATACATCCAACAATGCTAATTCTGATAGGAAAAGTAGAATTGTACTCCTTTCCCTTCTTTTTCAATGCACAAATCACTGCTGCAAATCTCCCATTGGACCTTTATCATAGACTCAAGATCTTCAAACAAGTTGAACCCTCAACAACAAAGATGCCCCTCGTGAAGCCAATAATCGAGCTTTGATACCGCATGTAAGTTTTAAACCTGTGAAGTAAAGCAATGCATACATATTCCTAAGAAAAACATAGATTAAAGAGTGGCACACATAGTACACAAAGATTTGCCTTGGAAACCCTTAATGAGAAAAACCAACAAACTTAGAAGTGCACCTCTATCTTTCTTGTTGTGTTTCTTGACCAGTCACAATACAATATTTAGGTATTTTTCAACATCCAAAACCCTAATTCATTAACCTATATTAAATTTAGACCCCAATCCCTTAACCAGGATTGTAGGTGATGCAACCCACATGCAAAGAATATATCACATACCCAACAAGTAATTGTTCATCTTCGCTTGGTGGTAGGATTTATTGTTCCCTCAAAATTGTATGTTGCTTTGGTATGATCTTTTCTTGGCAGTTGCTTTGAGTTCAGATAGTAATTTCTATTTTGAAACGTGAGTGGGGAACAAGTCTATTCCTACTCATCCTCTTCACGAAAGGTTGGGATATTGGTAGCAGTTAAAGGTGACTTAGATGAGGTTTTCCCCTGTTGCGGAAATAAGTGGCCTTGTTTCAATGACTTTGAGGTCACTCTTATCTTCTATGCCAGTGGGCGACTTAGCCTTGGTTCTTTCTGGGTTATTTAGTTGAGTTCTTTGGAACAAAATTGGAAGCATTTACATGGTGATTCTCCCTACTTGTCGCTAATATTACTCTTTCTATCCATGGCCAAGTGAGGTAGGAGCCGAAAAGTCAGGAAAGGTAGCATCAACAAGGGCTCAACTCGAGATCAAACGAAGGCCGAGGAAGTATAATATATTTTGTATTAAGAGATTCCCTCGAAAATATGAGCATGATTTCCCAAGAAGAGACTTGAGTGAAGGACGAACAACACTTCACCAAACGTAAGGAAATCAAAAAAGAAATTTAGCCCTGGGCCAATGGCTCAAGAAATACCAAATAGTTCAAGACCTTGTCCTTGCATTGGACAATAAAATCCATGCTGGGTAAAATTTTGCTTCACACTTTGGATGAAGAAAATGAACATTTGTTGCAGATGGACAAGTTGGACAACCGGATGGACTTCCTCATTAAGGAAACCATAGGTAAGGATTACTAAGCAACATATTCGGAGTAGGTGCATGTTGTTTTTGTTTTAGATGATGATGAGGACTAGGAGGTACATATGGTCTCATGGTTTATATGTGTTTGATTGTTATCCTAGTTATGATCAGTAGTATACAGACATGCTTGGTCTTTTATAGGCCATCTCAAACTTTCTCTACTAACCTTGATAAATTCAAGTTCTATAAATGGTTTAGTTTCCCTTTGGACAGACCAATTTTGTTTATTATATAACTTGTCTTCTGTTAATACAAATCTTTAACCTTAAAAAAAAATAACATAAATTTATTTTAATCTTAATTTTTAAAATCTTAACTTAAAGCAAATATGTAAATCTATAATAACTTAATGTGCAAAAGCCTTCAAAATCATTATTTAATATCTTAAAAAAATATCATCTTTAATATTCAAATTACAACGTTTTAAATCTTTAAACTATATCAACTTTTTTTAACTTTGAATCTAAATTGCCTTTTACCACTTATATTATTTTGAATCCAAAAATGTCTTTTTCCAATCTTATATTCCACTAATGGCTTAACTTCCCACACCTTTGGTTATTAAAAAAGAACTTACATTATCTTTCACCACTTAATTTTTATTTTTTTCATAACTTTAAGTACCTTTGTTTATATAGAATGAACTTATATTGCTTATTGTACTAAGTTAATATCTTTCACTCTTAACTTAACTTTGTTGATAAAAAAAACTTACATCTCTTATACATCTTTAACCTATATCAACTCTTTTCTATTTTGAATCCAAAGTGGCTTTGACAACTCATTATTTTAAAACTACATTTTGTATTGTATTGCACTAAATTAATGCATTTCGCTCTTAGCTTCACTTAGTGGATCTTTGTTGATAAAGAACAAACTTATAACCTCTTATAACAATAAGTCCCAAGGGTTAGCTCAATTGGTAAGACGTGTGCACACTCTCTCGGTTCGGGGAGAGGTCACGGGTTCGAGCCTTGAGTCCTTTGGGGTTAGGCCTTCTGCAAGGATGGTCGACGGATCTTCTATGTTATAATTATTCAATTTTCCATTAAAGTCTCAGTCTTTTTATTTAACTTCCAATTCAAACTTCAATAAAGATCTTTGGATTTCCAATTCAAACTTTGTATTATATATTATATAGTACCAGTTAATTTTAATTTGTGATCACAAAATAGCCATCAATATTTTATATCATATTACATATTTAACAATTAACATTAACTTTATATTTTCTTTGTTTTGAACACTGATAAGAACTCTGTGAAGGAAAATACGGTGAACGTGACCTTGATTGAGAGGCCAAGGAACTGCTAACCGTATGGATCTGGCCTTGAGGAGAACCACAACCTAACTTCTGAAACTGGAGACACCACCACTCAAGAGCTCTAGGAACATGATGTCGTATACCCCTGATTGAGACCCCAGGAAAACGATGAGCCTCTGCTTTATTCTAGGAAAGATCGCCAAAGAAGTCCACCCGAGGTGTATCTACTGTAGGACGGAGCACCTTGATCTAAAGAGATCTTCGAAGATCTTCCTTCTCTTCATATCCCGCCTTTGACTAATCTATTGCCAAAGGGGAGATTGGACCATTCAGGGATTTCTTCATATCCGAAGAAGTAGTCGGGGATAATGGATTATTTGTAGATTTATATGTTCCACGACCTCCTGCATGAGACTGCCCGCAGGGCAATCGCGATGTGGAGAGGATTTGGGCTTTTTCGGCTTTTTGCGTGTGCCCATCTTCTTAGGCCAGTCACACAGAATATGGCCGTGCTGATCCCATAAATGGAATTAAATTGGATAATTTCATAATCAATATCTTGTTCCCATTTCGAGTCCCCTAATTGTATGACTTTTTTGGGTTAAGATTGCCTTGTAAAGTTATTTTTTGGTTTTAAGATTTTTTTTGTTTGTGCTATCATTCACATAGATTTATCTCTGGCTCTATCAAACTCTGAGGAGAATCAATTTTTTTTATGTGCAAAACCAATTAAAAGCAAAGTTAGAAAAAATTATTTTGATAATTAATCTTATTTAAAAAATAAATAATTTTTTTTTTAAAATTTATATATAACCAGATCAAAACACTTATACATTATTAAAACTAATAAATAAACAATTAAAACAAATAATTACACCATATCAATTCACAATAATTTCCCCAAAAAAACACAAATAATTACAACATATCAATCCCCACCTTTAAAAAACAAATTATATTTTAAATTACATGTTCTATTTTTTAGCTTATGAAAAACGAAGAACCATGACAAAGATGCCCAAATAAATCAAAGAACCCAACTTGATTTTTTCTATTATTCGACTCGGGGGAAAATCCCTCCCAAACCCATTTTCCATCATTTTAGAAGGAAAGAGCTATGCTCTTTATAAGCCCAAAAAGCCAAAAAAAAATAAAATAATAATAATAATAAAAATTTAAAGTGAATCAAAATCCACTTTTTCCCCTAAATAACTACTTCACTACTACATTAAAAAAATAATAAAAATTTAAAGTGAATCAAAATCCACTTTTTCCCCTAAATAACTACTTGACTACTACATTGGAGTGTAACTACCACTTTGCTTTATTTAGAAAGGACCCTTAGCTGACTATATGCTAGCGATGTTTTGATTGCATAAATCAAGGGTCTAGATCCTTGAGGTTGATTTCTAAAGTAATCAGGGACTGAATGGAGACATGACCTTCATGAGTGATTTGGTGGACAGCTGCTCCTCCACAGCTCCATGTGGAGGAGAATAGAGGGGCTTGGGCGTGAAAGGGTTCGACCACCTGTGAGCTGAACTCGCTATCTAATTGTGCCAAAGAACACAACGATCAACCTGCCCCACGACTGTCGATACCAGTTCAAAGCTGCCCACCGCTGACTGCCGATGGAGATAAACTGCCGGTCCATAAGTGACACGCTTGCAGCTTCCATAAGTCACGGTTCTCTGAAAACGCCAGGCTCCAACGCTGACACGGTGATGCCAATTACCAAGACGCCGATACTAAGGGCCGTTTTTTCCTTTGGTAAAAGCTCCCATCAAACACCTGTTGGCTGATGAAAAACAACCACCAGTGCATTCGGTTATCAAAACAAACGCGAAATCTGCCCGCTATGAACTGAACTCGCTAATCGTGGAAGAAAATCGAGTAGGTGAAGTTCAATGTTAACACCTGTTGATGAGAAGTGACCGATGAGTAAGGTGATCATGATTACGGTTTTAATAAATCGCAGTTATGTCCACGTAGTCGCCAATGAACACATAAAGGGATGTGTCGACGCATTATATGTCAAAACCATGACTCTCGGGCTGCCAATTACACGTTGGTGCAGGCTGCAACTCGACTGCTAATGAACTGGAAGATTGTAATCTTTTGGAAAGTCGACGTGCCATGAACTCACTGATGATAAGAGCAATGGGCTGCGGAGTTCCTGTAATATACACCTTGCCATAAGTACCTGAGGGCGATAAACTTCCATTCCTTATCACACTGGATGCTCTTGTGATCAGGGACTAAGTTTTGACCGCACAGTGAAGACATCTAAACCGGCTTGGGTTCCTACAATCGCTCCAGCTTATGCACGATCTTTCCCTTTTCTTTGTCATCACATAAAGCATTACGAGATGATATTTTCCAGATCCTAATGGTTCTATCTTGAGAAGCACTTGCAACAAAAATCTGCATCCCTTCTTTGCCTGATGTAGGGATCGAAAAATCTAGACCACGTATCCAATCCTGATGCCCTTTTAGTTTACATGTATGCAGGAACTTCTGAATCCAATCTGCAGCGTTTCCAGGTAATATCATTTTGGGTTTTATGATTGTTCCACTGAGTACTCTCTATCGTGTATGGCGTAAACTTGTGTGAATGAGCGATTGTTGCTAGAGGCATTCTTTCCTTTCTATGTTTATGTCAGAGACCAGACCATAAACAGATACTACCATCCTATTGGAAGGTGGAAATCCTAGCAGTTGCTAACATTTTCCCTTTGTGAGTGTGCATACACAGGTATTGATGTTTACACTTAATCAAGTTTGATTGTGTAGTATCTCCCTTGTTTGAATAGCGCATCTTTTACAATTAGGAGGAAGAAAATCTAGTAGTTGCACCATTGACATAAGGATCTCGTGGGTTCTCCTTTGAATCCATTTCTCCCTTTAGGTATACCGGCACTGGTCCATTAGTAAGGTTTGATCTTTCTCTCCTTCCATCAACCATTCAATTTACCTTATGCTACAACCATTTCTCTAAGGCATCCTCTTCTATTCACCTTGTTCGCCATTGTTTCCTGCCTCAGTGATCTTAACATTAGGGACGCCCCCTTGAGTTGGAGAAGAGCCAGCATGAAGCGAGGAAGAGAGGAGCGTGGTGACAGTGGTTGTTTTTTTCGCAGTTGCCATCGAGCCAATGTGCCTAATTTTGGGCTTTGACACTCGCATGCAGGTCAGGAGCTGCAACATTCCCGTGGCTCAATACACTTCCATTAGATCGACCATGCTATTGCTTCAACTATGGAATGGAAGTTGCATCAGACGGATTTCAAAACAACTTTTCTCAATGGTATTATTGAGGAATAAGTATATATTGAAAAATCAGAAGGGTTTGTTGTCCATGGAAAGGAGTCTCACGTATGCAAGCTGAAAAAGGCTTTATATGGACTTAAGTAAGCACCCTGTGCTTACTATGGAGGAATAGACGAATTCCTGATGAGTCTGGGCTTCACCAAGAGTGATGTAGACCCCAACCTTTACTACAAGGTTGTAAATGATGAGACATTGATTTTGGTACTATATGTCCATGACCTGTTTCTCACTGGAAATGAGAAACTTATCGTACGGTGTAAGAAGAAGCTCGCCTCTGAGTTCGAAATGAAGGATCTTGGATTGATGAATTACTTCTTAGGATTAGAAGTATAGAAGAGGTAGAAGGAGATTTTCCTAGGTCAAGGAAACTACACCATAGATATACTAAAGAGATTCGAAATGTTGGAGTGTAAGTCCATGGCTACTTCGATAGGTGCAAATTTGAAGAAGCTGAGAGATTCTGCTTCAGATTCAAATTTGATCGATCCCACTATGTATTGCCAATTGATTGGGTCCTTGATGTATCTGAAGAACACCAGACCAGATATTTGTTTTGATGTGAATTCCCTCAGTCAGTTCATGTGCGAACCGAGGTAGATTCATTGGATTGCTGCAAAACATGTGCTCAAATACTTACGTGTCACTGTGGGATATGGTTTACAATATGATTCAGAATGTGACTTGAAATTGCAAGGGTTTACAGACTCAGATTGGGCCGGATGCACTACAAATAGGAAGAACACTTCAGAATGTTGTTTCAGTCTGGGTTCTGCAGTAATTTATTGGTGCAGTAGAACTGAGTAGCTCTTAGTACTGCAGAGGCAAAGTATATGGCTGCTAGTTCAGCAGCTTGGCTTCGTAAACTTCTTGCAGGATTGTTTGGCTAGATTCCAGAGCCAACCATGATTCACTGTGATAACCAGAGTTGTGTGCAGATGTCAGCAAATCCTGTAGTTCACGACAAGTCGAAGCACAGAGATTCAATATCGCTTCATATGTGATATGGTGTAGAAAGGTGCGGTCAATCTATAGTATATTCCGACAGATGACCAAACTACAAATATTCTCACCAAGCCTCTTTCCAAGGTGAAGTTTGAATACTTTCGCAGAAGACTTGGAGTAGAAGAGAACGCATCCCTCCGTGAGAGGGAGAGACGGCTGAGAGACATTTATCATAATTTTTCCCAGGTACCTCTGCTCGTCTAGGTTCTCATCCAGGTATGGGAGAAATCCCATCGACAAAAGAGAGGGATAGGTAGTAGATGGTCGGGTTCACACAGGTGCCTATGCTCGTCCAGGTGCTCAGCCAAGTTTGGGAGAAATCCCATTGGCAGATGAGTCGGACAGGTAGCAGATGGTCGTGTGATTACACAAGTATTTCTACTTGTTCAGGTTCTCAACCATGCATGGGAGTATCCCATTGGAAAATGAGACGAACAGGTAGTAGATGGTCGTGCACATTTACTCGTTCAGGTTCTCAGCCAGGTATGGGAGTACCCCATCGTCAGATGAGACGAACAGGTAGTAGCTAGTAGTACACATTTTCTCATTCAAGATCTCTAGCCAGGCATGGAAGTATTCCATCGGCAGTAGAGACGGATAGGTAGCAGAAGATTTTCTCTCAAACATCCAGATAGAACAAATTCATAAAGACAATCTTCAGTACGTTTAGAGATGATAGAGACAGTATAGATGTGCAGATGAAACCCAGATGATCATGATGCTGATGAAGACCGGAGAATACCTTCCTTGTTGAGAGGGAGTGTTGGAGTTTGTGCAACTTCGGAAGAAATTCTTCACTTGTACCTCCTACGGGAGTTTGATCTTGTGGTAATTCATCATACAAACCCTAAAAAGAACAATGTAACCTTTGGGTGAAAAGCCAGCAATAAAAGAAAGAAAATAAAAATTATAAAAAGTTTTTATTGCTCCCCCTAGAGAAGTCGGCCCCAGTAGATTTTCCTAGTGGAAAATCAATATAAATAAGAGGCGCCTCCTCCTCATTATACACACAACAACATAAGTGAAGTTTGCATTTTCTGGTAGAGAGAAGTTCACATCTACTGGAGGAGAAGATTGTTTTTAGGGTTTCTATCTTTGGAAAGCATTTCCATATTTTCTCTTTCTTAATTGTACACTAATCTCAGAATTATCATCTCTAGATGAAGGTTGCTGGTTTTTCTCCCATTTGGGTTTCCTAGGATAAAAATACTCGTGTTATTGTTATGTGCTTTGTCTATCTTCTAGTGATCCTATTGATAAATACAGTTAAGATATAATGCTATAATCTTATGAAAATCTAACAGCAACAGCATTCCCTCATGCCTCAACATATGTGCCAAGGCCCAAAAGTGGAGAAGAAAGGGAGTTCTCGAATAGGAATGACAATCTAACATGTCAATACTAGATCCACATGCTAGATGTCACCAAATGAGCAAGGTCGACCAAGTGGAAAGCGTCCAATCAAGATAAACCATGGAGGATATAGTCATTGAGAGTGCTAAACTTACATAGAAATGAGTGCAAATGAGGAGCACTCCATTACTAAAGAATGCAATGAAAAACACACCCCAAAGTGGTAGGGCACTCCATCACTCTACACCGTTCCTTTAGTTGGTTTATTGCGTCATGAATGTTTACATCCATCCATCATTGTTTCCATTCATCTAGAACTTTTTTCAACATTGCCATTATTGAGTTTAGTTAGGGTTTGGGGGTAGGAAATTTGCAAGGGTTGTATCACTCTAAATATTGATTGGAAGTATATTATATAATATACCGAATTGAAGCCTTGGAAATTCTCTATCAAATGGTGTCGATTTGGCTGCAATCTAGGTGCTCTTTGAAAACGTAACTACAAGTTGCAATACTTGCAACCATCATTGAAAAGCCCTAAAAACAATAGATTTCAAACTACAATATCTCCTTCGTTTGAATTTCAATTCGAGTAAATTTTTTGTTTGTGTGAGGAGAATACAAATCTGCAGTTAATTGCTGGAAATTCCACAAAAAATTTCTCAAAATATATTGTGTCATGGCTCCAAATCTGCAAAAAAACAAGTGAAAAACATTTCCCCACTGTGCCCTGGAAAGTGCTTTGATACCACTTGAGTGTACTTAATATGTGAAAGTGAAATCACACCTAACATGTACAATAGTGGGTAGGAAATGCTTCAATACTTCATATACAATGATAGGGCAACTCCTTACTATGATTCTTTTATGGAAGGATCAATTCCTATTCACTTGCCTCTTTGAGGGGCCAACTTCCCAATGAGCTACACTCCAATACAACAATATTCTCATAGATGGCCAATAAGGAGGAATCCATCCTTTTTGTGTAGCTACCAAATGGTAACTACCTAGTAAGCTTTCTTAAATGAGGTCACATTCCATTTATTAAATGCTAATTACTTAATGTGGCCTTATTTAATATTAAATAACATTGTGGATCTAATCCACATTACATTAAATGACCACCATGTTTGTCCTACTCCTAACTTTAATTGGCCCATAGGCCACTATTACACCCTTGGGGAGGATTCCAACAATGTATACTGAAGTGTAGCTAGCTTACAACATTTAATGAAGAATCCTGCAGCTAAAAAACCAATAGAGGTATTTATTCTGCCAAAGTCATCTAAAGCTTACACCTGGCCCTAACATCTTTGTAACAAAATGTCTTTGAAAGATTGGAGCTTTTGTAGGAGAATATTACCATCAACCAAGACCCCATTGACAATGTCACAAATTGTAATAATTAACATACATCGACTATGAAATAAAATATAAAATATATAAATGGAAAAGGAAATAAATGAGGAGAGGGAAAATTAGATGAGTGACTAGAATAACAAAAACATCTAACAAAATTCAACCTCCCTCGGTGTGCTTTAACTCAGAAAACCAAAACACTAAATCAATTGGGTTGGTAAAAAAATAAGCATAGTTTTCACATGAAACATAGTTTTGTATGTCAATTGGGTAGGGACCATTTCTAATAAAGGATATAGTGATCAAGTGTATATTTCATGAAGAACTATATCCTAGTGATTATACTACATGGTGGGTATAAATCTTGAAAAAGACAATTTAAGTACCTACATGTCTTTGTGAAACTTCAATCTTAGCGTGCCCCGTAGTAGTTTTGAATTTGATGTGGAAAGTGGATCCTATTAAAAAGAATTCGAAACCCCTTTTTCCTTTGCAATTACTTATTTCTGTGTTATGTCATTCAGACTTTTTGCTGTTAAAGACAATATAGACAATTTTTTCATGGTTTACATCATGAGCGAAATATTTTTGTGGGTGCCCCAAGGCATAATGTTTATTCATTGAATAAATTGTAAAAGTTTATAATTTTATTGTGATGTAACTGCAGAATCATTGACATTCCTGATAAGTTGTTTTAAATTGGTTGGAGAGAATTGATGCACTTCTCTTTGAAATTCTCTGTTCTTTTATATATTCAGGAGCTAACAGCTGTGACTGTGCTGCGGCTAGCATTTCAAAGCCTTGGAGTTGTATATGGAGATCTCGGGACCTCTCCTTTATATGTGTTTCGGAGTACATTTCCTGATGGCATCGATGACACGGAAGATGTATTAGGCTCGTTGTCCCTAATCATATACACTTTGACGATGATACCTCTTATCAAATACGTATTCTTTGTAATGAGAGCCAATGACAACGGAGAAGGTAATTCATGCCGTTTGATATATTATAAGTAATTCGATTTTCTCCTCATGTCGTCTTTCTGTAATTCAAATATGCAGTTCTTAATAGCACTAATCGAAACATTGAGAGTCGCCTGAGTCTTCCTTCAGTATATTAACATAGCTATGAGAAATTCCTTAAGTTTTTAAACCTTGAATTTATACACTTAGTGCGATGCAGGTCTTCCAAAACATACTATCCCAAACTCACCAGGTCTTTAATCTGTATCCAAAACATACTATCTCAAACTCACCTAGACTTTTGTGTTTCATATTCATAGCTACGAGAACGCTGGAAACCATTCTATAAGTTTTTAAACCTTGTATTTTTACACTTAGTGCGATTCAGGTCTTTAATCTGGATCCAAAACATGCTATCCGTAAGTCACCTAAACTTTTGGGTTTCATATTATCCTAGAAGTTGGGAGGGGAGGTGTACAATTAGAGTATACAGGAAGGAGGAATGACTGATGTCACAATTATTTTATTTAACCTTGTATGCATTTGAAGGAGGAATGGCTGATGTAACAATTATTTTACTTAACCTTGTATGCATTTGAAGGAGGAATGGCTGATGTAACAATTATTTTACTTAACCTTGTATGCATTTGGAGGAATGGCTGATGCAGGTCTTCCAAAACATACTATCCCAAACTCACCAGGTCTTTAATCTGTATCCAAAGCATACTATCTCAAACTCACCTAGACTTTTGTGTTTCATATTCACAGCTACGAGAACGCTGGAAACCATTCTATAAGTTTTTAAACCTTGTATTTTTACACTTAGTGCGATTCAGGTCTTTAATCTGGATCCAAAACATGCTATCCGTAAGTCACCTAAACTTTTGGGTTTCATATTATCCTAGAAGTTGGGAGGGGAGGTGTACAATTAGAGTATACAGGAAGGAGGAATGACTGATGTCACAATTATTTTATTTAAC
>LPNX011110664.1:322340-394981 GCA_001517045.1 Pseudotsuga menziesii
CTTGTCTGCATTTGAAGGAGGAATGGCTGATGTAACAACCAGCATAGATCCAAATCCTAGGCTCTATCAAGCAAGGAAAATTTGATGAACAAGGCTCTGAAATGAAATGAAGTTGTAAAGATCCATGCTGATACCCCATGTAAAAGTAGCATGTAACAGAAAAAGAGACAAGTCTGTATATTGCATCATGGAAGCCTGGCTGCAAATGTATATGTGATAACATCTGCCTCCAACTGGGACAAGTGCTCTGATGAAGAGAGTGCTTTAGAACCTGAGATATCTCTCGTCTACAACACCATCAGCAACAAGCAATCCAGCATATCCTAGCACATCCATCATTTTGCTTCCTTTCCAAGTATTAACTTATAACCTACAGACATGGAAGCAAGAAATACCGGAGCAACATGTATGGGAAAAAACAAATGCGTAAAACAAAATGGCAGGAAATAGATGCTGAAAGTAAAATGTTGAAACGTAAACTCTAATCTACTCAACTTAAATGCAGAAAATGACAAATACAGAAGGTGCTCATAAACTAGAAGACAGATGCATCAATCACATAGAAGACAGACTCAAACTACTGCTCAAAGAGCTTATTCCATCCTACCTACTCTAACTGATGGCGAAAAGAGGATGTGTTAAGTCATGCCAGGGATATTGTCCCTTAAATGAACCTGATGTACAGGAGTTTTGAAATTGCGACCATCTTCAGTAGATAAGAAATATATGTTTCCTTCAAATCGTTCTACTGTTAGTGGTCCCATCCAAAAGTCCCCTGATTGTCTTGAAACATAATTAAAAGCACGATTCTCAACAATCACCTTATCACCATAGGAATACCTACGTCGGTTAATAGATGAAGAGATGACTGGAATGTCACAGGTAGATATAATGGAGGCCTCGAGGTTGCCTCTGGAACGAGGGAAAAGCATTTTCCTACTTCTTTCAAGTATAGCATTAAATCATGGAGGACCCTCTTCTATGGGAAGGGGAATTCTTCCCACCAATATCTCTCTTATCTCCCTTCTTGGATGGATAGGTTGACTTCTAACATCCTCTACATGCATTGACGCAACTTCTTTAATTGTTTCCCCCACAGTCCAAAAATATCTAAATACTTCATCAATATTAGCTTTCATGGGAGATATGGTGTCAGAATGATCAACTTGCTTACTAGATCCTTCTCCATGGGGCATGGGCATTTTTCCTTTTCTAGAGACTTGAGATAAGTTTCTTTCTACTACTTCTTCCAAGGATACTGTAGGTGCAATAGGAATGTGAGATGCATCAGATTGCTCATTTAGAGGATTCTCAGGAGTAGCAAAAAACGCGGGAAATGAGAGATTGATGGGTAGCGAAAATTATTTAGATTTGCTCCTTGATCTGGTGGCTCATGTTGACTAATGGATTTAGATTGATCACCAAAGGGATTTTGGATTTCATTTTCAACTAGAGGGGAAGAGACATTAGCTTGGGAAGTAAGCAAATTATTCAGGGAAAATTCCTCCCCAAACACATCGTTAATTAGAACATCTTCCTCCCAACTTTGATTTACCAAATTTCTCATTTTTTGTCTTGGTTTATCTCTCAGATCCTGCCTAATCTCTTGGATGGGGAGATGAATTCTTCTGGTCAGAGTATTGGGATTACTAATCCTTGCAGTGGAAACCTCACTATGTGGGGTAGATTTAGGAGCTTCAATAGACAGATGATTAGGGTATTAGAAAAATGTTCCGAATTATTCCGAATTATTGCCATAGATTTCCCCTATTAACTCTTAATGGATAATCTGTTGACTAACCCTAACATCATCCTCATCCTCAAAACCATAATTACCTACTCCCATGAAGAACACTGGCGTATAATCATAGTTATCTTCTACCAAGTTGATTCTTTCTACACCCAGGGTAACTTTTCCATAAGTATTTTTTAATCCATCTTCGTAGGTTTCTAGATATATATCAATAAAAGACTCCCTACAAATTCATATTAGATTCCCTTCGAAATTGGGTATGCAAGCATAAGATAAGTCCATCATCAAGTATCCACCTAAACCAGCAGCCCATTTCCTAGAAAGCAACATACCATACACAAGAGGAAGATCAATCACCACTACATCCATCATGGTATTCAAGTTAGGGCACGCAAACAGGTCAACCTTCAGATTTTTTATCAGGCCATATGCTTGGACACTCCTGGAATCAATTCTGCAAACATTTCCATATGGATGTGTGACTTCTAATCCCATTTCTTTCATAATGCTTAAAGGCATAAGGTTCATAGAAACACCTGAGTCTAACATGCAGTTGTGGAGTAAGAGGTTATTGATTTGTAATGTAAGGTAGAAAGGAGGGCGTCCTTGGCTCTTCCTTTCATAAACTGTAGTGTGAATCTGGATAGGAGGATCTACCTCTACCTCTCGACCTCTAACACTCTGGATATGACAAGACTCATAGACAATCTCGGGAGCATTTGGTACTGGGATATTATCAAAGAATTGCTGAACTTGATCCTTGACGAATAGTAGCTTTACTAGTTCACTTAGGGACACATTTTGCACGACCTTATGCAATTCCTGTTCTATGTCTATCCCTAGATCATAGTCACAAAGATATTAATCATCTGATTCTTCCTCTTCTAAAGTTATGTGCTTATCTAGGATAGGCGTAGCATCTTGTTCTTTACTTCTTCGTTGATTAACTTGTGTTGTAGATTGTGTTGTTGTACATACCAGCTCTTCTTCTTCTTCCCAATCGTCCTCTTCTAACAATAATCTACCAAAATCCTCCCCGTTTGTGAAGTCTTCAACTAAATTAATGCCTTGATCCTCAAGGTCAAAGACTTCAGGCTCTACTTCAGGTTCCTCACAAATATTCACATTCATGCCTTCAAATGGCTCATTTCTTCTAGGCTTTTGCCTATTCTCATCTACAGGCCCTCTTTGGTTGTTTCAATAAAGTCTTGGGCCATAGGCATTTCTGTTCCTATCATGCTCCCTAGTTCTAGCTATATCCTTTGTGAACAATGTGAGGCTTTTCATCATTTCAAACATTGCCTCAAGAGTGGCTTTCTCCTCGGTCATAGGTTCTTTAGCCTTCCTGGCTTTTGGATCACTACAAGAAGATGAAGGAGCATAAACATCTAAGAAGTTCTTCTTTCCCATAGAGTCTATGTTAGCTTCAACTCTCTTGGCCTAGGTTTGAGCGGTTTTGAGGTCATTAGGGTTCTTTTCCTTAAGATTTAGACCGAACCATCCATCAAAAGCATTTAGATAAAGTATCAGGATAGCCTGAGCGGTTGGTCTTAGATCTTGGGGAACGTTTGAGACAAGTTTGTCAAATCTTATATGGAATTCGTGAATAGTCTCATTTACTTTCTTTTTAACCTCAAACAATTGATTTAACAGGAACCTATTGTCTGGCTTAGCTGACCAATCTTCTATAATTTTTCTAGTAAAAGTATCGTACCCATCTATAGATCCTGAAGGCAATCTATCAAACCAACTCTTGGCATCCCCTTCTAATGACGCTTTGAGGGTAATCATATAAACATCTTCGGCTTCAGCCCTATATGCATCTATATAATTCCATAATAATTCAATATGCTCTTTAATCGAGATCGCAGAGGATCCATTGAATTTTGGTAATTTGTCAAAATATTTGTCAGGCATATCATGAGGAGCACCTTGAATCAGTGAGAAATCAAAAGGAGAAAGTCTGGCTCGGCTTCCAAATTGCCTAGGTCCTACGGGAGGATTGGTGTTAGCCATTGGAGAACTTACTCTCGGAGGACTACTCAAAGGAGTGGAAGAATTCAAACTATTGGTTGGAGAATTGGGTTGAATAACAACAGGACTTGATTGAAATGCTTCTGGAGAGTTATTTAAGATTTGTCGAGGTGAATTAATCACCCTACAATAAAAGCTCAAAGACTGACCTTTAATATTTTTATTATGATTCTAAATGTACATCAATGAGGTTTCAGGAATATTTCGACTTCGAAGGTTATACTCGTGGGTAGGTTGCGTTGTGGAGTTTCCAGGAGAACGAATTGTCGTGTTCACCAAAATGTAATGTTGTAAGAGAGATAAAAAAAATACAGTGATCGTGTTAAATTAAGTTATTGAAATGTGATCACTAGATTTAAAACCATATGTGATATGAATGGTTGTAAAGGTAAACACATTCATAGACACCGGAGGTACGTATAATGAACCAAGGTAAGCCTCTACCTCCCGAGCAACGGCGCCAAAAATGTTGGTGAAGAGAATGGGAGTAGAGCTTAAGGATAATTGTCGAACCAAGGTAGGCCTCTGTGTCCCCGACAATGGCGCCAAAAATGTTATCATGAATCTTGTAGTTTCCCTGTGAGGTGATCTTATTCAAGACGACAGAGAAAACGAAACCAAAGTCGTGACCTACGATATCCAAGACCTCCGAAAAAACTCGGATGTCACACCAGTCAAGGATATCGGCACTTCAGACAAAGTGAAAACACAGAGCCTAGGGGGTGTCCTTATCCTACGTTGTTGGGAGCGAGAGCAAAAAGCGAAATTTTCAAAAGATTCCGATTTGGGAGCGTTTCAAGAGTGTTTTTTATATAATATGTATTTTTTGTATATTTTGTTTCATTTATATTAAAAAAACTTGTATTATACCAAATTAGCTATAGAAAACATAGATATAACCATTAATACACATGTCACATATAACATCAATCATCTAGGAGCTATGACTTGTAGCATTGTCATCAAATGATCAATCATCAACAACATCAATCTTCAAATTTCAACATATAATATTTTCCATCAACAAACTCTAGAAAGTCTAATAGAAAACATCAACCATGAAATGAAACAAAGCATCATAATATCATACTCAATAGTCAATACCAAAGAGTTGTAAGATCATAAGATGATAAAAATCAAGATGCAATCAACAATTTAAAGTTCAAACTTCAAACTTCAAAGTAGGCCATAATGTTTACAAAATAGGCCATGATAAACATGAAATACAAAGTATTATGATACTATCTACTAATCTACTAAGTTTTCCTCTTGCCACGAGAAACGTCCAATTTTTTTCTCGTGTTCTAGGTGGAATAGGAGCTGCTAGAAGTGATCGTGGAACACGAGAAGAAGATGAATGGCCTCCACGGATTATCGGATGTTGTGAAGCTAAAGGAAAAACTCCTGCATCTGTAAACCTGCTAGTGGTTGGGGGTGGCATCTCTGGTGTATGAATAGGACTAGGATCACCCTCATGATCACCCAATAGTTCATCCTCCAAGCGCTCTAATGCAATGCCTCCATCCTCCACATTAGCCTTCTCTGGATTGTTGTCCCAAGTCAAAAAATATCTATCATTCTTTCCCACTTCACAATAATGGGATAACAGCCTCAAGATGTAGTGCACATAAACCAAACTTTTGGCCCATTATGTATTCAAACTATTTCTCTTGACGTTGTGGATGAAGTTGTAGGTGCTCCAACACCTCTCTGTAGAAGAACTATTGACAACCTGTGAAAGCACCCTCACCGCCAATTTATGCAAATATGTGGCACCACTGCCATACATGTTCCACCAACAGATAGGATCCAAACTCTCTCTATCTTTGGTTTCATGCAAGGTACCAAAGACTCCATGTTCACTGATGTATTGGCTCAATTCACTCCGTACTTGAGCACACTCCTTCTCATTAGGGACCAACTTGTCTAATGCAAGCATATACCCATTTTGCACTTCTAGATATGTGTGTGGTCTTTTCCTAACTCCACCACCAGGTGCAGGTTGGGCCAACCAAGATGGAGAATAATATTTTGGGGTAAAGACATATGCAAGGGCATGGAGTGGAACCTTCAAATTATCCCACCTTTTGACCACATGTTTATGAATATGGTCATATAAGATTGCATCTCTTTGCTCAACAATGTCTTTGATATGACCAAGCATGCTATCCATTTGCTCATACACCTTATTACCACCTAAGTTGTACTTAGTGGTTTTTTATCAAGTGAGCCTGGTGAACCGGACAAGGATAACTTGTTTGGACTTCAGAAGACCTTCAGTCTTACTTCTGGGAAGCTTTGTTGTACTATATCACATGTTCATAGCCCATGGGGGAATTGTAATAAATGTTCTAGCATGATAGTGTCTATAAAAGACTCGGTCTCTTAGACTTTATTTGTCAATCCGATCAGCTCAGGGTGTTTTTTCCCTTGGTTATTATTGGTTGTTGAATAAACAACTAATAATTTATGAGTTTTTCACTCCATACCTCCAAAGTTGGGGGGGTCGGTTTGGCATTTAGGCCTATTGAGGTTATTAGAGTCTATTTGTCAATGTATAAACATGCTAGGCATCATGGTCGAGTCATATGAACATGTCTAAGTCTCCCTAAGTTTTTTAATTTTTTTTAATTTTTTAAATTTTTCAGTGTTTTTTATTAAAATTTAATTTTTCTAAAACTCAGGTTGTTTTTTAATAGTTTAATTGGAAAAATTGATTTTGTAATAAAAGTGGGCCAAATAATCAGTTTCAGTCATGTAGGTGCTCATTTTCAAGCTAAGAGCACCATGTAAACCCATGGACCCACTATTTCCTAGTTTTGAGTGATTTTTCATCACTCAAGTCAGAAAGCCCCAAAAAATCATTTATTGATTATTTTAATTAATAAATTGGTGAATAATGGAGCAAATCCAAAATCATAGATTGGTGGATTCCCAGCCGATTTGATTGAAATCAGTGAGATTTGAACCAGATTGACTGGATTTGACAAATCCTTGACTGAAGGAGATGATCAAATCAGATCTAGAGTTGATCTTCAGCAGCCTTTAGGGGGAATTGCGCCCTCTCTCTCTCCTCCACACGTGTGGGCTCTCCTGGGAGCTCTGTGGACTGATGTGTCGGTTTATGGATTGATGTGTTAGCTCAATCAAGCCCCTGATTGACAAGTAGGCTCAGTTCAGCTTCAGATCTGCATTGATTGACTCTCCATCATCTAATTTGATCTGTCTCCTTAGGATTTGCGCCCCCCTTGGGCTGGATCTCCTGGTTTTTGTATAAATCAAAGCACAAGCAGCCTCTTCCAAGCTAGTTAGAACTGGGATTGAGGTGTTGTTGCTCTTGTATTGTATTGTTTATTATTCTGGAATAAAGAAGCTTTGGAGGCAAGATCTATGGTGTAATGTTCTTCATGTGTGGATGGTGATTGTCAAATGCTTATGAGGTATAATCTGTGTTATTTATCACTGTTTTTGCTGGTTAATTGTTGGCCTTGAAGGAGAGAGCTCCCTCCTGTTAGGGTAAGAGTTTATTCTAGTTTGATTTATGCTCTTACTGCTGCTTGTTTCAGATCTATTGGAGTTGTATGTATTTTATGTTTAATTGCATGCTTTCCAATTATCTCTTCCAGGAGCACCTATGTTTTAACCATCTGTTTGTGCAAGGATTTCTATGTTGCAAGTGATATCGCTTGTAGAAGAGGTTGAGTTGGTTTGCATCTTCCTCATCTTCAAGATCTTCTGAATGACATAGTCCCTCGGCGTTCCACCAAAGCAGACTCCAAAGCCCAACATTCTCAGGCTTCCAACACTCTTTCTCTCTCTTCCTCCTTCAAAATCTTAATTTCTCTTCAAATTGGTTGCTTTTAAAGAATCTTATTGCTTATATCTATCTCACAAAGAAAATTACATATAGATCTAGTTAGTAAGATCCTTTCTTGAGTTTAGATCTCAGTTCCGTTTTGCATATAAAGTCATATTTTAAGAGATCTAGCTGAAATTATCCTCTTTTTTGCAAGCATTTTAAAGAAAATTTGTAGCTTGATTTTAAGGTAGTTTCTTTTGCTGTACTTTAAAGTTTCATATTCTGCAATAAAAGTGCACATCTCATTGGCTGCCCAAACAGCAAGCCAAGATCCCAGGGAAAGCTTGCTTTCCTTGGTTTCCTTTTTTTGCAAAACTAGATTACCCCAACTTAACAAATTTTTACTTAGTTTTTTTTCGGTAACTAGTGTGGTGACCCAAAACACTTTTAAAGTGTGTTTGGGCACATTTGATTTTAATTGCTCGCTGTTTTTTAGCAGGTCTAACAAAAAAGAGAAGGAGACTCTGCCCAATTTCCGACTCTTGGATGAACCAGAGCTTCCCGGAAGCTTCTCCCACCACTGTGTTTTAATTCTAGCTTGTTACAAGCTTGTTGTAAGCCTTTGGATCCTAGATAACAAGGACCAAAGTGCATCAATTTCAATTTGCTGATATTGTAAATCGCTGCTAATAAAAAGAAAAGGTCCTTTCAAATAGGCTCTTTCGAGCCTATTCACCATCCCCCCTAGGGGGATTTGCGTCCGTGTCTTTTTTTGCTTTTCATTCCTTTTTTTTTGCAATCTAGCGTAGTTCTAATCTGCAGGGTAGTATACTTTGATTTATTATCAATTCTATATTCCATATCTAAGGTTTTAAAGTAATTTAATATTTACCCCACGACTTCCTGATTGACCCGAAAGGGGAAAGAGATGCGTGGTAGGACTAATTAGAGAACCGACATTGTGTATCTTGGTTTTCTTTTTCATCTACTGTTTCTTCAGTTTTAATAAAATTAACCCCTCCTTGATTCCTCGATTGAGATCCACTTGGATCGAAAAAGCTTCCTGGAGGGTTTTCTTTTTTAACAAGAACACCCATCTCAAAATTTACTAAAATTGACAAGACTCCGGTGTGTATGCTCTGCACTTGGCTGCGGTTCCTCTGATCAGTCAAGCTGTATCAAAAGCATTTGAGTGACTAGAATAATTAGGATTCACTCTCCCAAATTGACAAACCATCAGGTGAAAATCCAACACCTAGATCAAACCATTACAGTGGCAAAATACCCAAAGGAAGCGGGAACTCTTGAAAAGTGACCTCGGAGCGCCGATCTCTGTTACACCTGCGAGTGCATTATGAACAATAGCCTCAGAGACTCCATTCAGCCCACATATTCCTTGCGGGTAGCCGTGACGGTTTAGTTTTGGACATACTCCAAGTACTCTCGGGTATATCTGGAGTCCCCCCCCCCCCTTTTGCCTAATTTTAATCAACTCATATTTCACATTAACTTAAAACGTACCAAGAGGCAATCGCAAAACATTCACTCCAAGCACATGCAGGTACATTGATTATCTTTTGACTCCATTTTAAGGCACTGGTTATTTTCTTGCTATATATATATATATATATTGTGTCTCAGCATTGTGCTTTCGTGCGCTCTTTTTGTATCTTGTCATCTATGGTTGTTTATGGTTAAATTTCAAACTCCTAAGTAACTCATTCAGTTTAACATCACCATACTGAATAATTTTTCCTTAGTAACTTAATAGGGTCTACCCCCCTTGGCTTCGTTAGGAGTTGTGCCTAAACGGAGAAGTCAAGAACATGGTGACAGCCTTGACTCGAGACTTGCCCCCAAGGACACATCGAGTGGCTTGAAGATTTCTGCCACATGACCCAGGTGTGTGAAAGGCAGCAACACACCTCCCCAATCACTGACTGATCTGTATCTGCAAAACGTATTATTAACGGGCTTGGTGAACTGTAGAACATATTTAACTTGTGTCCAGAAATGACCATCAAGAATGGTGTCCTCCACCTCCTGAAATTCATGTCTATCAGATGCGCTTGTAGCTCTGTCTTTCAATCCCTGCCATGAATCACTTGAGACCATACTAGCCAATGCCTCTCTTACCTTCAAAATCCTCCCGAAGGTGAGGTAGTAGCTACCAAATCTAATTTTTGCAATCTTCAATAGCTCCAACCTAGAGTGATTGCGAAAAATGTGGTGGGCCCTGCTATGGTTGGTGATAAATTTTATCATTTTCTTACCTCTCTTGTACAATGCACCAATCCATCGGTAACTAGGGTCCTTCATTTTAATAATATCATGCATCAAAAGGTTCAATGTGTGAAACAAACACCCTAACCAAAATATGTTGGGATACTTATCCTCAATGATTGCTCCTGTTGCCTTGCAATTAGCAGCATTATCTGTGATGACTTGAATGACATTGTATGGCCCAATCGTCTGAATGGTGTCAAGTAAAGGTTGTGCAATATTGATACCAGTCTTGTAGTGATCTGAGTAGTCATGAGCTGAAAGGAAGACCACACCACTAGCAGACACACCAAGAATATTTATCAATGGCTTGCCTTTAAAATTTGTCCACCCATCAGATACAATGGATACCCCATATAACAACCAATCATTTGTAAACTTTCCAAGTACACTATTGATTTTGGCTCTTTCCTTGTCAACTCCCACGATTCTAGCTTTGTCATACCCATGTCTCCTATATCCTTTAGGGGCACCATTGATGGCTTGTACCATTTCATGCCAATAAGGTGAGCGAAGAACATTGAATGGCACACCACATGCATAGAAAAACCTGTAAACTTTTGAATCCACATCATCTCTGCAACCAAGGTCAAGGAAATATGATAATGTTTTTCGCATAGGCAAGAATCCACTAGCATGGGTGGATATGATCCAAATCCACCGCTAAACATTCTTTGTGGGGATTCATATTCAACCCTTGATCTCTTGGAATTGTTTTGAGCGGCCTCCTCTTCCATCCTGTATTTGTTTCTTTTTTTACCTGACACTTTGTCACATGTTTTGACTCCAGTATCCTTACCTTGATCACATGGCATAATCCCACACAAATGCTTTCTCACATGGGTATATGAACCTGTGTAAGTTTTATTACAATGGAGGCATGTAAACTTTGTGGTTCCACCCTCTCTCCCTCTCCCAAGCCTTGTCACATACTTCCACAAAAGTGTTGTGTCTTTTTTTGGCCCCTCATCACTCTCAATCTCCTCCTCCTCTCTTCCTCTCCCTCTTCCTCCTCCTCTCCATGGTATGTGCAGCTCCCTATCTCTTCATCCTCATCATTGCCACCACCAAATCTACTTCCCACCACCACCATCATGAGAAGAATCATAACCAACCACAAAAACCACATACCCATCATACTTGTTGATTCAATATGAGAATCACTTCTTGCCTACAATAGAATGATGGAGAAGAAGAAATTGGAAAGGGTAGGAAAAAAACACATACAAGATTTAAAATTTTAACATAGTGAAATATTTTTTTCAAAAACAAACAAAGATTGGGTTTTTAGAGCCTACCTCTTTAGCTCTTCAAGGATGGTTGAATGCCTCTATGAAAGCCTTCAATCTTCCTTCCAAGCTCTCACAAATAGAAGCTTTTAATCTCCTCTCCAATCTCCTTTCCAAGCTCCTACAAATTTGCTCTCAAACAACTAGCAAAGCCACCCAAAGCCCTAGCAAGAAAAATGAAAAAAAGCAATTGAGGAATAGAATGAGTCCAAATGGAGGCCAATAGTGTTTATAAACACTAATTAAACCTAGGCAACCATTAAAAAACTTTCTTTTTTTGCAAAAAAAAAAAATGAGAATTTTTTTTTCCATGACACAGAATCGCTTAGGGATCAATTTCGGGAGCATTTTTTTTGCTTCGGAATCGACGTGGTAGTGTGGAGGAATCGCTTCGGGAGTGTCGATTCCTAATCGCTTCCTCAACGATTCCGAAAAAGTCAGGGAGCGATTTTTTTTTACGGAATAGCAATTCTGAAAATAGCTCCCGGGAGGAATCAATGAGGAATCGCGATTCCTCATCGATTCTTCTTGGAGCATGAATCGGGAGCGATTCGTCAGGGGGAGGAGTGATTCCCCGCAGCCTTGTCCTTATCACCAAGAAACCCTAAAACAAGGAAAATGAATGAGTAGCCAAGGGAAACTTGGTGGAATCTTTTAGTATGATGGTTAATTAGAGATTAGAACGATTTCCAAGAGATTTCGAGCATCCAGGTGAAAAGCCCGAAATTTACCCTAGGGTTTATGCAGAAAATTGGGATATGGGGAAAAATGGTGAAATTAAGTAAAATTGGACACCCGAATTGATTGTTGGATGTAAAATTAGGAAAATAAAGTTGAAACCAACAATACCCAATTTGTGGTTTGTGAAATACCCACTTCCCCCAAGGGGGGTGTTTTTCCCTAAGTAGCAGGCCAGTGCTTTGGATAGGAAAATGGAGTCTGATTGTGATGAAACTTTAAACTTAAGGTTTTTATGTTAATTCTGAAGTGGGTTTTAAATTTTATAGCTTGTCGCAAGCTAGAACCTATGGAGCTACGAAATGAGGGTTTTAGTGTAATAAAATGATGAGCAATACATATACAGAAAATGAAAGAAGCAAACTTACCTGCAAGACAAACCTGGATCTCGCAGTTAATTGAGAAATGATGAAGAATGCCACTTTCCCGTCGAAATGAACTTTTTCGAGGAAGATCTTGTTGTTATTTTGCCACAGCCAGTCACCCTAGCGCCTCCTTCAACCTGCCAGATCAAAGAAAAATGAACTGATCAAACAAATAAACGAGATCTGAGAATACAAAGAAGAAAGAGAATAAAAAATCATGAAGAACATGATGCTCCTTGACTCGAACACCCAGGAGCTGGGATGAAGGTGAGTTGCCCCACAAAAATGCCCCCCCTCTCTCTCCTAGCGCGTCTTCCTTTCCTGCAGATGAGATGGGTAAAGAAGAAATGCAAGATGTATCCTGAATAAAGATCAGTATAGAAGAGTAGCATTGCCAATCATTAGATCATCAAACCATCCACAAGATACACAGAAAAACAATCCCAGACAAAAATCTAAAATTCGGGTGCCAAAGCTCATGAATTACAATGGGGGGGCTCACCTCTCTTAAATAGCTAGAGAGCGTGCCCATATTTTAACCAACTATCATCCGACGGTCGAGATTAAAACATCTTTGATGGTGGAGATCAAAAATATCAAGATCAATACATGGATCAAGTGATCGAGTCAACATGGGGGTGCATTTTGCTCAAGGACGCCTATTCCAAGTCAAAATCACAGTATAACATAAAGTATGACATAATAATACATGAGAGGGGTCACTTAGGGGCTTAACTCACCCTAGGACCCTTTAGAACTTCATAATATAAGATATAACAGTGAAATACATGAATGGCCAAGTTGAGAGGGCGCCCCTTGGGGGGTTTTCCTCACTGGCTGAGCCAAAATAAAATATTCCAGACGTCTATTGACTAGAAACTGCTAGCAGACTGTCCAGGGTGCTGAGAAACATCTTCTGCCAAAATTCTAAGCCATTTCCTTGACCCAGGAGACCAAATCGATTTTTTCAGTGATTTCTCTAGTTCATATTTTTGTTGGTACAACCTCTGGAAAATGATAAATCCACCATAACTCTGTCCAGGGTGCAAATTGGGGAAAACTGACCACTCTTGATGATCTGGAGACATAGGAGAATGGTATAAGTGACTACTCATACCCCCTGGAACACTCCTCTGCTCTAGGAGAACAAATCACACTGCCATCTGGAATAAAATTTGATCATTTGGCCAATAATTAAGTGATAATAATCACTTTTCTGGGGAACCAGGGCCAACCTCTCGAAACTGAAACAACAGTATTGGTCCTGGGCATGTCTGGAACAAATATAGACGATGTTGTATTTTTGAGTCACTTCCTTGGGAACCATGATTGACTTGGTCAGTATCAATATGATCCTGCAACCAACCAAGGTAAGAAATGCTCCAATAATGTATGTCAAAACCAAGCATAAATCAGTTATTCAAAATCATGGTGACAGATAATAATAATAAGAAGAAGATGTATCTGTGCTTTTGAGAAATCTTGGAAATATCTGGAAGTCTGATTGTTCATGCCATACTTACAAAGTGTCAACAATGTGCTACAAATGGGTGAGGATGGAAGAACAAGGTTTAAGCAAAGGGAAATGAATTTCAAACGACTTTAACTCAGTGATCTATCTGAATGTTTCATAATACACTCAACCAAGGTGACATATGTATGACGGATAGCAATAGGGGATGGAGGTGTCTCACAAATGGAGAAAGTACTTGGATATGTTTCCCTTAGAGTCTAACAAGTTTTCCTTTGCACTTTAGTTGCAACATAGGTCAACCTTCAAAGGCAGGTGCCCTGGAAGCCTTTTGGGCTCCAATACTGCCAAAGACCCAACCTTTGCAAGCTAGTCTCACCTTGATGCCCTGTGGGGCACATGATCCGAACACTATACAAGGAGTGATTGCTCATCCTTTGACCATCAACCTTTTCAAATCATTTTACATTTCACAAGATAATAGCTAGCCTATAAGAGCAGGTGCCCTGGAAAGCCTTTTGGGCTCTAGTCATTAGAGGAAATTTCAACTCAAAATGGACCTCCTAAGGAAAATTAATAAAATAATAGTTAAAATAATAAAATAATATTTATTAATTTTGGATGAAGAAAAGAAAAAACTACTTTTTTGTTCGTATTTTCGACATATCTCCCTGTGTTTTTACTCAAATTTTGATCGGGAGAGCTCGTTGGATGCGGAATTATACCTATCCCCAAATTTATATTAAAAAATTGTTTAAGAGGTGCTCCCTTTTTGAATTTTAAAGCATTTTGATTGGCTAATACATGATGACATGGAATTTGTATTATTTTTGGAAGGCCCATTTTAAATTGAAATTTCCTCTAATGAAATGACTAAGGCCTAGCCTCGTTGCCAGTGAGCGTCCATAGCCCCAACGGGTTTGCCTCTCTTTGCGGCCCCTGTGGAGGGCAGAATGAGCCTTACATTATACAAGGAATGAGTGCTCAAACTCTTGCTCACTGACTACTTTTAAACATTTAATTTTTGCATCCTTTAGATATGGATTTTATGTGTTTCGATGCTTTAATGCTTAGCAACACTATTATGATGGAGCACTTGTGTTGAGAACTAAAGGAGAGCTACCTTGTGAACCCAGCGACACTGGCCAAGCCACATACTTCATAGCCAGAGACACGAAACAACATGCAGTCTATCATACATAGGGGTCACATGGGGAAAAGGATCTTCAATCTCACAAGCCTCAATCAGTCTAAGTCATGTGACAAGATCAAAGGTGGATGAACTGGATGGATGGGGACAAGTGACATGGAACCAACCTAGCACCAAGGTTTACAATTTGTGTAAGCATGGCATGAGCAGCAGTCTTCACATCAAATTCCTTGATTAGTCATAACACAATTTGAAGCAACGATAAATATAAGCATAGGTCACCATAATGATCCTAACATGATAAGCATAGGTCACCATAATCATCCTAACATGATAAGCATAGGTATCTGACATACATCATAGAGAAAAATCAAGCTAAGGAAGTCTATACCTGATCTCACCAAATACACCTGTCTCCAATTGATAAGCCACTCTATAACTGTATGTACTGATTATGATCTGTTGTTGTTCTTCAATGAACTAGATGATCACCAAAAGCATCTCAATGGACTCTTGAATCTCAGTCCCGGCAAGGAAAATTTGATGAACAAGGCTTTGAACTGAAATGAAGCTGTAAAGATCCATGCTGATACCCCATGTAAAAGTCGCCTAGAATAGAAAAAGAGACAAGTCTGCATGCTGCATCATGGAATCCTGGCTGTAAATGTATATGTGATAACATCTGACTCCAACTGGGACAAGTGCTCTAATGGAGAGAGTGCTTGAGAACCTCAAAGATCTTTGGTCTGCAACACCATCAGCATCCAGCATTTTGCTTCCTTTCCAAGTATTTACCTATAACCTACACACATGGAAGCAAGAAATACCGGAGCAGCATGTATGGAAAAAAACAAATGCGTAAAACAAAATTGCAGGAAATAGATGCTGAAAGTAAAATGTTGAAACGTAAACTCTAATCTACTCAACTTAAATGCAGAAAATGACAAATACAGAAGGTGCTCAGAAACTAGAAGATTCATGCATCAATCAGACATAAGACATACTCAAACTATTGCTCAAAGAGCTTATTCCATCCCGCCTACTCTTACTGATGGCGAAAAGATGATGTGCTAAGTCATGCCAGGGACATAGTCCCTTAAATGAACCTGATGTACAGGAGTTTTGAAATTGCGACCATCTTCAGTAGATAAGAAATATATGTTACCTTCAAATCGTTCTACTATTAGTGGTCCCATCCAAAGGTCTCCGGATTGTCTTGAAACATAATTAAAAGCACGATTCTCAACAATCACCTTATCACCATAGGAATACCTACGTCGGTTAATAGATGAAGAGATGACTGGAATGTCACGGGTAGATATAATGGATGCATTGAGTTTGCCTCTGGGACGGGGGAAAGGCATTTTCCTACTTCTTTAAGGTATAGCATTAAATCGTGGAGGACCCCCGTCTATGGGAAGGGCGATTCTTCCCACCAATATCTCTCTTATTTCCCTTCTTGGATGGCTAGGCTAACTTCTAACTTTCTCTGCGTGCGTTGACGCAACTTCTTTAACCGTTTCCCCCACAGTCCAAAAATCTCTAAATACTTCATCAATATTAGATTTCATGGGAGATATGGTGTGAGAATGATCAACTTGCTTACTAGATCCTTCTCCATGGGGCATGGGCATTTTTCCTTTTCTAGAGACTTGAGATAAGTTTCTTTCTACTACTTCTTCCAAGGATACTATATGTGCAATAGGAATCAATTCCACAAACATTTCCATATGGATGTGTGACTTCTAATCCCATTTCTTTAATAATGCTTAAAAGCATAACATCCATAGCAACACCCGAGTCTAACATTCAGTTGTGGAGTAAGAGGTTATTGATTTGTAATGTAAGGTAGAAAAGAGTGTGTCCTCCGCTATTCCTTTCATAAACTGAAGTGTGAATCTGGATAGGAGGATCTACCTCTACCTCTCAACCTCTAACACTTTGGATATGACAAGACTCATAGACAATCTCGGGAGCATTTGCTACTGGGATATTATCAAAGAATTGTTGAACTTGATCCTTGACGGATGGTAGCTTTACTAGTTCACTCAGGGACACATTTTACATGACCTTATGCAATTCTTGTTCTATGTCTATCCCTAGATCATAGTCACAAAGATTTTATTCATCTGGTTCTTCCTCTTCTAAAGTTATGTTCTTATCAAGGACAGGCGTAGCATCTCATTCTTTACTTCTTCGTTGATAAACTTGTGTGGTAGATTGCGTTTTTGTACATACCAGCTCTTCTTCTTCTTCTTCCCAATCTTCCTCTTCTAACAATATTCTACCAAAATCCTCCCTGTCTGTGAAGTCTTCAACTAAGTTAATGCCTTGATCCCCAGGGTCAAAGACTTCAGGCTCTTCTTGGTTCCTCACAAATATTCACATTTTTTCCCTTTGGCTCTCTCATTTCTTCTAGGGTTTTTCCTATTCTCATCTACAGGCTCTCTTTGGTTGTTCCAATAAGGTCTTGGGCCATAGGCATTTATGTTCCTATCATGCTCCCTAGTTCTAGCTATATCCTTTGTGAACAATATGAGGCTTTTCATCATTTCAAACATTGCCTCAAGAGTGGGTTTCTCCTCAGTCATAGGTTGTTTAGCCTTCCTGGGCTATGGATCACTATGAGAAGATGAAGGAGCATAAACATCTAAGAAGTTCTTCTTTTCCATAGAGGCTATGTTAGCTTCAACTCTCTTGGCCCAAGTTTGAGCAGTTTTGAGGTGATTAGGATTCTTTTCCTTAAGATTTAGACTGAACCATCCATCAAAAGCATTTAGATAAAGTATCAGGATAGGCTGAGTGGTTGGTCTTAGATCTTGGGGAACGTTTGAGACAAGTTTGTCAAATCTTGTATGGAATTTGTGAATAGTCTCATTTTCTTTCTTTTTAACCTCAAACAATTGATTTAACAGGAACCTATTGTCTTGCTTGGCTGACCAATCTTCTGTAAGTTTTCTATTAAAATTAGCGTACCCATCTACAGATCCTGAAGGTAATCTATCAAACCAACTCTTGGCATCCCTTGTAATGACGATAGGAGGGAAACCATATAGAGATCTTCAACATCAGCCCTATATGCATCCATATAATTCCATATTGATACAATATGCTCTTCAATCGGGATCACAGAGGATCCATTGAATTATAGTAATTTTTCAAAATATTTGTCAGGCATATCATGAGGAGCACCTTGAATCAGTGAGAAATCAAAAGGAGAAGGTCTGGCTCGGCTTCCAAATTGCCTAGGTCCTGCAGGAGGATGGGAGTTGGCCATTGGAGAACTTGCTTTGGGAGGACTACTCGGAGGAGTGGAAGAATTCAAACTATTGGTTGGAGAATTGGGTTGAATAAAAATAGGACTTGATTGAAACGCTTCTGGAGAGTTATTTAAGATTTGTCGAGCTAAATGAATCACCCTCCATTTAAAGCTCGAAGACTGATCTTTAATACTTTTATTATGATTCCGAATGTACGTCAATGAGGTTTCAGGAATATTTCGACTTCGAAGGTTATACTCATGGGTAGGTACCTTAGGGGAGTCACGTTGTGGAGTTGCCAGGTGAACGAATTGTCGTGTTCACCAAAATGTAATGTCATAAGAGAGATAGAAACAATACCGTGATCGTGTTAAATTAAGTAATCGAAATGTGATCACTGGATTTAAAACCAGGTGTGATATGAATGATTGTAAAGGTAAACGCATTCACAGACACCAGAGGTACGTATAATGAACCAAGGTAAGCCTCTACCTCCCCTGAAACAGACCAAAAGTGTTGGCAAAGAGAATGGGAGTAGAGCTTAAGGATAATTGTCGAACCAAGATAGGCCTCTGCCTCCCTGGCAACGGCGCCAAAAATGTTATCACGAATCTTGTAGTTGCCACGTGAGGTCATCCTATTCAGGATGACAGAGGAAAGGAAACCAAAGTCATGACCTACGATATCCAAGACCTTCGAAAGAACTCGCATGTCACACTAGTCAAGGATACCGGCACTTTAGACTCGGTGAAAACACAGATCCCATGGGGCGTCCCAATCACCAAGAAAACCTAAAACAAGGAAAATGAATGAGTAGCCAAGGGAAACTTGGTGGAATCTCTTAGTAGGATGGTTAATTAGAGTTTAGAACGATTACCAAGAGATTTCGAGCATCCAGGTGAAAAGCCCCAAATTTACCCTAGGGTTTATGCAGAAAATTGGGATCGAGGGAAAAATGGTGAAATTAAGTAAAATTGGACACTCAGATTGATTGTTGGATGTAAAATTAGGAAAATAAAGATGAAACCAACAATACCTAGTTTGTGGTTTGTGAAAACCCACTTCCCCCAAGGGGGGCGCTTTTCCCTAATTAGCAGGCCAGTGCTTTGGATAGGCAAATGGAGTTCGATTGTGATGAAACTTTAAACTTATGGTTTTTATGTTAAGTCCGAAGTGGATTTCAAATTTTATAGCTCGCCGCATGCTAGAACCTATGGATCTACGAAATGAGGGTTTTAATGTAATAGAATGATGAGCAATGCATATACAGAAAATGAAAGGAGAGAAACTTACCTACGAGACATACCTGGATCTTGTAGATGAATTGAGAAATGATGAAGAGTGCGACTTTCTTGTCGAAATGAAATTTTCTGAAGAAGATCTTGTTGTTATTTTGCTACAACCAGTCACCCTAGCGCCTCCTTCAACCTGTCAGATCAAAAAAAAATCAACCGATTGGACAAACGAACGAGATCTACAAAATACGAAGAAGAAAGAGAATTTCAAAGATCAATACATGGATCAAGTGACCGATTCAACATGGGGACGCATTTTGCTCAAGGACGCCTATCCCAAGTCAAAATCACAATATAACATAAAGTATGACATAATAATACATGAAAGGGGTCACCTAGGGGCTTAATTCACCCTAGGCCCCTTTATAACTTTATAATATAAGATATGACAGTGAAATACATGAATGGCCAAGTTGAGGGGGCGCCCCTTGGGGGGTTTTCCTCACTGGATGAGCCAAAATAAAATAATTCGGATGTCTGTTGACTATAAATTGTTGGAGGACTATTCGAGATGCTGAGAAACATCTTCTGCCAAAATTCCAAACCATTTCCTTGGCCTAGAAGGCCAAATCGATTTTTTTAATGATTTCTTTAGCTCATTTTTTTGCTGGTACAACCTCTGGAAAATGATAAATCCACCATTACTCTATCCAGGGTGCAAAGTGGGGCAAACTGACTACTCTAGATGATATGGAGACATAGGAGAATGGTATAAGTGACTACTCATACCCCCTAGAACACTCCTTTGCTCTAGGAGAACCAATCATACTGCCATTTGGAATAAAATTTGATCATTTGGCCAATAATTAAGTGATAATAATCACTTTTCTAGGGAACTGGGGCCAAACTCTCGAAACTAAAACTATAGTATTGGTCCTGGGCATGTCTAGAACAAATATAGACCATGTTGTATTTTTGAGTCACTGCCTTGGGAACCGTTATTGACTTGGTCAACTGGGTTTACAAGGTCAAAGTACCCAAAATCAAGGTGGGATACTATATCAATATGATTTTACAACCATCCAAGGTAAGAAATGCTCCAATAATGTATATCAAAACCAAGCATAAATTAGTTATTCATAATCATGGTGAGAGATAATAATAATAATAATAAGATGTACATGTGCTTCTAAGAAATCTTGGAATTTTCTGGAAGTTTGATTGTTCATGTCATACTTACAAAGTGTAAACAATGTGCTACAGATGGAAGAACAAGGTTTAGGAAAAGGAAAATGGCTTTCAACCGACTTTAACTTGGTGATCTATCCGAATGTTGCATAATACACTCAACCAAGGTGACATATGTATGATGAATAACAATAGGGGATGGAGGTGTCTCACAAATGGATAAAGTACTTGGATATGTTTCCTTTAGAGTCTAACAAGTTTTCCTTTGAACTTTAGTTGCAACATAGGTCAACCTTCAAAGGCAGGTGCCCCGGAATCCTTCTGGGCTCCAGTTCTGACAAAGACCCAGCCTTTGCAAGCTAGTCTCACCCAGATTCCCTGTGGGGGTACATGAGACGAACACTATACAAGGATTGATTTCTCATCCTTTGAACATCAACCTTTTGAAATCATTTTACTTTTCACAAGATAATAGTCAGCCTACAAGAGCAGGTGCCTTGGAAACTCTTCTGGGCTCCAGTAAATGACTAAGGCCTAGCCCCGCTGCCAGCGAGCGTCCATAGCCCCGACGGCTTTGCCTCTCCCTACGGCCCTTGTGGAGGGTAGAATGAGCCTTACATTATACAAGGAATGAGTGCTCAAACTCTTGCCCACTGACTACTTTTAAACATTTAACTTTTGCATCCTTTATATATGGCTTTTATGCTTTTCGATGCTTTAGTGTTTAGCAACACTGTTATGATGGAGCACTTGTTTTGAGAACTAAAAGAGAATTACCCTGTGAACTCAGCCACACTGGCCAAGACACATACTTCATAGCCAAAGACACAGAACAACATGGAGTCTATCATACATAGGGGTCACAATGGGGAAAAGGAACTTCAATCTCACAAGTCTCAATCAGTCTAAGTCATGGGACAAGATCAAAGGTGGATGAACTAGATGGATGGGGACAAGTGACATGGAACCAACCTAGCACCAAGGTTTACAATTTGCACAAGCATGGCATGGGAAACAATCTTCACATCAAATTCCTTGATTAGTCATAACACAAGTTGAACCAACAATAAATATAAGCATAGGTCACCATAATCATCCTAACATGATAAGCATAGGTATCTGACATACATCATAGAGAAAAATCAAACTAAGGAAGTCTATACCTGATCTCACCAAATATACCTGTCTCCAATTGATAAGCCACTCTATAATTGTATGTACGAACTCTAATCTATTGCTCTTCTTCAATGAACTAGATAACCACCAAAATCACTCAATGGACTCCTAAATCTCAGTCTTGGCAAGGAAAATCTGATGAACAAGGCTCTGAAATGAAATGAAGCTGTAAAGATCCATGTTGATACCCCGTGTAAAAGTAGCCCAGAATAGAAAAAGAAACAAGTCTGCATGCTGCATCATGGAATCCTGGCTACAAATGTATATTTTATAACAGTAACCAATGATAAGCCAGGTCAAACCCGCAATAAAACCTTCTATATGAGTGCAATGTCACTAATGACTGGTCAGGTCATCCCCACAATAAAATTAACTTCATATAAAGTGGTCTCCTTCTGATTGCTTGATTCTTCCCCGAAAAAATTATGTTCTTGATAATTACCAGGTATTACCACGTTTCTGTACGGGTTTTTCTTCTTTTAGCTGCAAGTTAGTTATCATTCTCTACGAAAATAGTTTTTGGCCAATTGGTGATTGAAGAATTTTAAATTGAGCTCTGCTTCACTTTGGGACGTTGCAAACGTGTCCTATATAAAATGGAGTTGTTAGAGTTAGACACATAGGGAACACTGAGAGGGGGTAAAATCAGTGGTGTTCCAGATTATACTTATTTTTAATCTTTCAATTCACAATTATATCATCATTCATATTTATTCAAATAACATTCCAAAAAGTGAACCCAAATATACAACTGTATGTTTATAAATAAACTTGAATATCATAAAGAGGAGACACCAATCTCCGAAACGGGCTACAACCCGAGGTGGCACCACCCACCAGAATGGACTTTTAGTCAACACCGTTTGACAAGGATGAACCAACACCCCAAGAATATAGATATACAAATGATATATCAGACTTTCCTTAAGTCTGTAAACTTACAACAACAATCCCTGATACAATACTTCAACAGTCCAATGACTACCCAAAATACAATAAACAAATGCTAAATTAACTTAGCTGTTCACTGTTGCACGTTCTCTTTATTGAAACTTCTCTGCTTCTATGCTTCGGTCTGATCCCTTTTAGCTGCTACACTTACGCTTGATTCTTATCTTCTGCTCCACTTCGGCTACACTTCCTTTTTACTGATCTACCTCTGCTGCCACATTTCTTCTTCACTCTGTTTTTGCCTCAGAACCATGGAGGACTTCCTGATATTCAATCTTGGGCCTCCTTCCTAAATTCACTAAATCTGCTCCACAATACTTCAAATCTACACCTCAACAAGAATAAGATCTGCCCATACAACCTTCAAACAACCCTTCAAAACTTGTCCAAACTCAGCTCTTAACAGTCACAAGGTCAGCACTCAACAGCCCAAAAACAGTTCTTTACAGACTTCATATTAGATTCCATTACATTGCCTCAGGCTGTTACTTCATCCTGCAACTTCGGATCTGCAGCCTTGGACCTGTAACCATCTCAGGGTTCTACCTTAGAGCTCTACAAATTCACTTCATTTCCACTGTGTCTGCCTCAGTGCTTACCCCCGAATTCAAAGAAGAAATCACTCACAATTTTCTCCACTTGAAATGAGGTGGATTGTCTTTTATTTATACACATTTTTCAGGGCCGAACTTGCAAAGTTCTTTTTAGAATTTTTATGGAGCCGACCTCCACTGAGTCAACCTTAGAACACTTTATTATATTTGTTATTTTTAAATTTCTTTTTGACTGAGCCCTCCCATCAAGGAGATATCCATTCAGCCATGCTGTAACTTCAACTTCTCAAGAATGTTAGGATACCATAATGATTTAGGGCTTGTTCAGACGTTGTATGTGGGCTTCTTCGAATCTTGTGGGCTTCAACAATATTATGTTTAAGTACTTCAGCATCAAGAGGTTTCATCAAGCAACTATAATGGCAAGGGCTCCATCATACCCACATGAAGGATCATATATCATCATCAACAAGTAACCAAGTGTGTGGGTATCACATGCAAGGGTGTGCTAAGATCCTTAAGAGGAAGGGTAGAAAGGTACATTCAAGTTCTATTATGATCATATAATGTCCAAGAGCCAAACATTTTTATGCATGATGATGACTTCATCAAGCCACAAATTACCACAGAATGGGTCATTTGGTCCACCTAGTGTTCCAATGCCCATATCATGGCTCCAATGCCCAAACTCCCATGTCCTTCTTGCTATGTCATCAACCTTTATTACTCCTTTGTCATTAATGGCTTGTCATCAATGACAACCTTGCTCATTAATAGACTGATGTGCTTAGTAATTTTCTGATTTATCTCTAGAATATTCTTCATTCGGTAATGTTATGCATGATAATCATATTGGAAAAACCAGTTTTATTTATTTATTTATTTTTGCTGTTTCATATTTTATGCAGGTGGGACTTTTGCTCTTTATTCCCTTATATGCAGACATGCCAAAGTCAACACTATCCCAAATCAGCATCCAACAGACAAAGAACTGACAACTTATAGCCAATCTGAAATTGAAGGTACTTCAGTGGCTGCAAAAGTAAAACAGTGGTTGGAGGAAAAACGTTATCGCCATAATGCCCTACTGCTATTAGTTGTTTTAGGCACCTGCATGGTCATCGGTGATGGCATTCTCACTCCTGCGATTTCAGGTATCTATGTTATTTTCTGCCTTTCGTTTTTGCATTGTATCTTTCTCAATGTTTTGGCCATGTCTTGGTTTCCAGGGAGATTGTATTTTAATAAGATTTAGTATTTCTCCTTATTTCTCAACACAAATTTCAAGAAAATGACTCTTGTTAGTCTTTAGGTTTTGAACTGTATTGGTGTCTATTGTTTTCCCTACCCAAGAACTGTACATCTTTTACAATGTAATTCACCCGTGTTGCCTTGAAAACTACCACGAAAGTCCTTTACAGTTTTGTGCATTTAAGAGGCTTGACTACTGAATGAGATTTTCCTTACGTTATGAACTGTATCACCCTTGTTAAGCTAGAGAGTTTTCAGGATTTCCTCACATTATTATAGCACGGAACACAGTTACATTTCCTGCATCGCCTATGGTTTGATTTATATTTCTCGACTCTTGGTGTGATGAATGCATATTTAGTTTTGATGCATCTGAGGACTTGATGGTTTAATGCTAGAGTTTCCAGTATTTAAACAACCTTCTCAGTGAATACCTTTTTAAGATAGCTCTTTCTCCGGTGAATCAGTGCATTATGCCCTTGTACCTCATAAATCATGAATTCCTTGAATTCTCAAATAATGAAATTGAGAAAGCCGAGCTTATACGGAATTCATGGCTATAAAAAGCTCATTTGTCACAAACCCAGACCCAAGTTTGTCTTAATACTATTAACCACTCTAAAGTTTAAACAATAGAATCCTGCTCTAAAATGATAATTCAACCCTTCATGAACTAAACATGGATAAATTCACCTCCACATTAAAGAATTTTTTATTTTTTCACAACACCAATTCTTATTTTTTTGGCTGGAGTCATGGATTTATATTTTCACTTTTGGGTATCATTTTGATGACTCCCTTCTGATAATCAACCCTTTACTAGTAATGGAAAACTCCAACCAATTTATTGCTTGCTTAACCATAGTTCAGCCAAATTCTTTCCAACTATATTTTCATTAGTTTCCCCTAAACGTCATGGCTATTGAAAATGTTAAACCATTACTAAATTAAGATTAAACAAGTACTAATTTATGTGTAATCGGTACCAACAACAAAATTAAGGTTAAATAAGTAATACATTAAGTGTAATTGATACAAGCAACGTATCCCATATCTAATCTTCTTTAAAGAAAATAAATGGTGCTTTATTAAGCCAGTGAGGGACCCATCACAAAATAAAAGAATAGTACAAGAGCATCGTTTAAGTGAACTAAAAAGGATTTCGATAAAAGGAGGGAAGGAAAGTTTTCTCATACAGGTTTTTTAATCCATTTCATTCGAATAATAAAATTCAAAATGACTTTTTAGGAAAAATATATTACCATCCATTTTTGTTTGGATTAGAAGGAAAATTATATTTAATCTTAATTTAGTAAACTTATTATTAATTTTAGAACCAATTATGAAAAGAAAAGAATTTTTTTGGGATGAACAATATGAAATTAAGAATTTACAATTAAAAATTAGTAATTATTTATTCATATCCCAATTCAATGTTACAACTATATATAAAGAAGATGTTGACATAATTCTAGCTTCACTCTTAAGGAAACATTGAGGAACTTTATCTTAAACACGAAGAAGTTTTTTTGTTCTCTTGTAAGATGAAGAAGATAACATTGTAGTGTGTTACATTGAAGTTGGATTTAGTAGTTTTTTTGTCAAAAGACTTTAAAGATGTCTCAAAGGCGATCCTTCAAGATAATCAGAAGTCAATGCAAGAGATGCAAAAGGAATTTGACAAGCTTGTCGTTGATAAAGACGAATAAATTTTTCGCCTAAAAGATCATAATTAGAAACTACTTGCAAAAATCAAGAACTCAAAAGATGTGAAACAATGCAATAAAAAATTAGAACAAAAGAATCAAGATCTCAAGGAGAAACTCAACAACATTTTTTCAAAAAAAGACGAAGAGAATTCTTAATTTCTGATGCCTTGGTGTCTAAAGACGAAGAGAATAAGCATTTAAGTTTTGATGCCTTGGTGTCTAAAGACACTTTTTAGTAAGACTACTTGTGTTCAAGACCTAGAGGAAGACTATCTCTGTGATAAGAATCACACAGACCAACACCGAGACACAATTTAAACATGGAGACCTATTCCAACATAGAGGTGAAGGTGGGGGGAATCCTATATGTCACTAGTTATGTTACAAGTCAGGGTTAAAGAATAAGAAGGGAAAGGAAACAGATGGATGGAGACAATGAAAATGGTGCCAAGGATAGCAAGTTGTGCCATCTATTAGGAAATGACCAAATCCATACTACAAGTCTACAAGTATGGCAAGACCAATGAGTATACAAAAGAATCTCAAGGACATAGCAACTAGATCACTTATACTTTAGATTCCAGTAAGAATAATGGAATATCTCCTACATACAACCACTATTAACCAAGTCTCACTGCTAAAATAGACAATAAGCAAAAACAAAATCCATATGTACAAATCCATATATCACCTGGGTCATATACTTGCATCCAATCTGAACAATTTGAAGGGCACTGCACTACTATTGTTGTTGTACAACATGGGCACTGTCATAACTCTGCTCTGGGTCATGAAAATGGCTTACTCAATCATCAAATCTAGGGTTATAAGGCTCAGTCATGTCATAGAACTATTCAAGAAGTGATCATCAACTGGAAACTCATCATCTGCTGATATCAAAGTAAAGGACTAGCATAAAGAAATGCTCAGGACTGCTCAAGAACAATGGTAGCCCAACTATTATATATGTGACAACAAGGCCCAAGTTGCCCCAAGTTGCCCCAAGCAAGTGTGCCCCCTCTAAGACGGTCAAATGTGAAGTGTGGGCCCCCAACTCTAGCAAGGCCTCATATACAAGCCAAAAACAATAGTAATGATGTCAACCATACTCTAAAATCAGAAATTACCCCACATTACTCCATTTTGACAAAGTTGCTAAGTCCATGGTTTAATTTTTAAATTTAAATATTGATAGTGTAATTTTGTGTAGCTGTAATTGGCCCAAAATGGCCACTTCCCTTGCCCCAATGCCTAAAACAACTGCTCCAATGAATTTGTAGACCCCAAATACACCAGCAGTGGTCACAAGAACCACTCAAATCCATCAAGTATGCTCACTTTGGCTCATTTCATGCCAAATTAATTAAAATATGACCCTACTGGCCATTAATAATTAAAAATCTCTTCATCCAGGCCATTTCAAGAGGAACTAAGGTGTGGAAGTATGAAAGGGGTCCATATAGGCTATAAAAATCCAAAATTGCAATCTCGGATCCAAACCTCCCGAGACCTCATTTTTGTCTTGGTCAAACTACTTTGACCAAGTCAAACTAGTCAAATGTATGGTAGAAAATAACTTGTGAAGACCTGCAAGCACAAGGGATGCCATGGTGCTCCCTTATTTATATTAGTAAACCAACTATAACATCAAGCAATAAGTGATTATGATCCAATAATAAAAGCATAAGCAAATTAGACCTAATCTAAGCAGACTTGTTACCTCTGATGAAGCCTCCAATGTATGCACACTTACAGTCTTGGTCTTCTTGCTAGCAACGGGTGAAGTGATCAGATCAAGGATTAAATCAAGGGGATGACTTGTACTTTGATTCAATGTTCCCCCAAGTTTCCGAGACGCGGGAGCGTGGGAGTGGGGAAACGCACGTTGGGGACATGTGGAGACCACCCCCATATTTTAGGGAAATTCAAGGGTGGCGGGGGGGCATCGAGGTCATAAATATTAAAAAAATAATAATAATATTATAAATCTCAGCAATAACAATTCAATGATTCATCCTGTATAAATATAGTTTAAGTTGCTCCCTATAAATACAGTTTAATTCTTTAATGGTTCAACACACTTCAACATTGTGTAAATCCATGGCATAGATGTTGTAATGGGGAAGTGTGAACAGATGACCCTATTTCTTCATGATTCCAGAGGCTCCTCCAACTTGATTGCCGACTCCTGTGCTGGTTGCTGCTTTGCTAGTAAGTCCAGAGATATCCGCAAGGCCCTTTCCTCATCGAACTGAACATCCCTGCTCACAATGATCCTCCTACGAGCAGGAATGTAAGCTCTATATGCCTTCGAAATCTCATTGTAACCAACAAGGAATCCCTTCTCTTCAAAAGGGTCCAGCTTCTTCCTATTGTCAGCATGAACATGACAATAGCAGACACTGCCGAATATGCGAATGTGACTCACATCTGGCCTAGTGCCTGTGAAGACCTCTTCTGGTGTCTTCCTCCCCAAGGCTGTGTGGGGACACCTGTTCTGAATGTATACTGCAGTCATGTATGCCTCAGCCCAAAGGAATAGTGGTAATCCCTGATCAAATAGCATGGCCTTGGTTGCTCCAACCATAGTCCTGTTCTTCCGCTTTGCAACTCCATTCTGCTGTGGGGTATGGGGCACAGTGTGCTGCTTCTTGATCCCCTTAGCCGAACAATACTCCATGAACTCATTGGAAGTGTACTCACCCCCATTGTCTGTCCTCAACACTCGAATCTTCTTTCTTGTTTGATTCTCCACAAGAGTCTTGAACTCTCGGAACCTCTCAAAGACCTCTGACTTGGCCTTCAGGAAATAGATCCAGGTTTTCCTGGAACAGTAATCAATGAAGGTTATGCAGTAACTGTAACCACTGAACGAATGGACACTCATAGGTCCGCATACATCTGAATGCACCAAGTCCAAGGGCTCCTTAGACTTGTGCTCACTCTGTGGGAAAGGGTTCCTGATGTTCTTCCCCAAAGCACAACCCTTGCAGTGGTTATGCTTTTCCTCTTGTACCTGAGGAACTCCAATGACTGCCTGTCTCAAATGCTTCAGTGCTCCATGGTGTAAGTGTGCCATCCTCCTATGCCACAACTCACCTTAACTGTTGCTGTTGCTGCTGACTAGAGCCTTTGCAGGCTCAAAGTGTAATCTGTACACTTTCCCTCTCCTTCTGCCAATCACCCGATCCAAGCTCCTATCTGACCCCTTGGGCCCGATATACACTCTATGGTCACGGAACTTCATCTGATATCCCTTGTCCTCCAAAGTGGAGACTGATATAAGGTTCTTGGTCAGTCTTGGCACATATAACACATCAACAAAACTGAGGGGTTTGCCAGACTCCCTCTCAAATGAAACAGTGCCAACTCCCAGCTCAACGTGGATCCCTGTTCCACCCTCCTGCAAGTCTTTGAAGAATCTCTTCTGTCCAGTCATGTGACTAGATGCTCCACTGTCAATGTACCATATGCTGCTCCCTGTGGTGCTTTCCATGCAAGCTATCAAACAGAACTCCTCATCGAAGTTCCTGCTGAACTCATCCACCTCTACAGATCCAGCCATCTGAGTGTTACTCTTCTTCTTCTTGTCTGGGCACTAGGAGGCAAAGTTTCCCTGCTTGTGGCAAATAAAACACTTGACCTTTGACACGTCAAGGTTCTTCTTACCATCCTTCTTCCTCTTTGTCTTCCCCTTGCTCTTCCCTATAAGGGCTAGAGCCTCCTCATCCAGAATCTGTGGGGCAGTGCTAGATGAGCTTGATCCTTGACCCATGCGGGTCTCCTCCTGCACAAAGTCATCCCATAGTCTCTGCCAATCAGGGAGCTTCTCCCTAGCCACAACACCTTTGACAAAGGTGTCCCATGGCTTAGAGAATCCATTAAGGGCTATCCGAATTAGCTCCTCATCCACTGTCTTAGAGCCAACAACTCCAAGCTCGTCCTTGATCTGTGTGAGCCTCGTGAGATAAGGCACCACTCCTTCTCCCTTGGCCATCTTGGTGCTACGCATCCTCTCTTGCAACACCATCTTCCAGTTCTCGTTCTTGCTTTGGTACAGACTCTCCAAAGCTGTCCACATCTCTGTTGCGGTCTTCTTACCAGAAAGGTGAAGGACTATATGGTCCTTCACTCCATCCATGATAATCAGCATGGCTCTGGAATCAATCTTCTTCCAAGCTGCTAAATCTGTCAAATCTGTGGGTGCAACCTTCGTGGAGTCAATGTGCTCCTCTGCATCACTGACGTCCAGGATCCTTGTGATCCTTTCTTTCCATGTAGGAAAGTTCTGAGCACCTTGGAGTCTATCCTCAACTCTCAACTGCACGGCCATAGTGAAGTGTACCTGTCAAACCCTAGATCTAAAAGTCTAGGTTTGTGTCTTCCTATAGATATGCCCCTGATCTATCACTGCTGCTGCAAATCTCTTAGCTTTAGCTCACCAGAGCTCTGATATCATGTAAATTTTCCTTTAATATTCAGCTAGGGCTAAACAGTGCATGCAAAATATCAACTAATAACCACACATGAATATCTTTTACAGTATGCAGCGGAATATAAAACTGAGAAATAACTCACAACATCACATCACAATATTGACGCTATTATTTTGGGTATGGAAACCCTCGGAAAAACCCAAGATGGGAAAACCGGTGTAGCAGTCAGATATAGATTTTATTATGAGAAAATATGGAACTTTTACAATCACTGCAAATTCACTCAAACCTGGCGAATGCAGTACCCGGCAGAATCACTGGGCAAATCCCAGCTAAACCTCAACATCGTCCTGTGTGAGTGTACGGCCCAGTTGTACGAAGCTCGATGATCCTACTACTCGCTCCTCCGTCTTCTCGGCTAAATCCTTTGTCTGACTTTCTCTCCTGGTCTGTATTCTGTCTCTGTCGAAATACAAGTGTGTGTTCTCTCCACCAATTGATCTCTCTTTTATAACTTTAGGTAAAGTGAAAACCCTAATTTCACTTTCACTTTAACTAGTGGTAAAGCAAAAACCCTAATTTCATTTTCACTTTAACTAGTGGTTCACTAAAGTTAATTTAGATAACTTTAATTTATTTTCCAAAGTAGACGTAGGAAAAGTAAATTAAATACAACTGGTTTCCTATTTTAAGTCTTCTACATGCAAGAACACATGCATGCAGGAAGACCTTCTTTATTGCTACTAGTTTAACAATAGGGTATGTCCCCCATGTTGCAGTAAAAGACATCTTGTCCCAACAGGATTGCCTAGGAATAAGGGGCACATGGGTATCTAAAATTCAGGAGTATGATTTAGAGATCAAACCAACTAAGTTAATCAAAGGACAAGGCTTGGCTAAGATGTTGACTCAAACAAATGAAAAAGCAATAGACATGATTTGTGAAAACACTAGAGCCAAGCCGACCATGACTCCTGCATTGCAAGATCTTGACAACCATTGGTATTCATATATCATATATTTCCTTCTCCATCTCACCTACCCAGATCACCTCAAAGGACACAAACGATGGGCACTAAAATTGAAAACTGCTAGATATTGCCTCACTCAGGAGGGTCTGGGTTGGAGGGACCCTGATGGAATCATACTTAGATGCATAAATGAGCAAGATTCCAGGAGAATCTTAACTGAGTTTCACTCAAGATTTTGTGGAGGGCACCTCGCAGCAAATACAACTGCCCACAAAATCCTTCGAGCGAGATACTATTAGCCAACCATCTTTGCAGATGTGCATAGACATGTTAAGTGTTGCCAAGAGTGTCAACTATTCACGGGGAAGCAGAAGTTGGCTGCTCTTCCCCTCACACCTATTGTAGTCCTTTTCCCCCTTTCAGCAATGGGAGCTTGATTTCATAGGAAAATTCAAAGACAATTACAGTAATGGATTTTGTTCGATTCTCACTGCTACAGACTACTTCACTAAGTGGGTAGAGGCCATACCCACCAAGAACGGTTGGTGTCCTCCATTCTTTCTCTCATATATAGCAATCTGCAAAATAATAGGGGGAGCCTCCTCTTCTTCGTTTTCTCAGGCTACTATCGTCTATTTCTTTTGTGAAGGGGAGCGTCTAGTGGTTTCCTTTTGGGTTGCAAAAGTTGTTTTTAGAAAGGTCTCCACTTGGCTTCTAATTGGAGGAATCTGGACAAGTTTTGTTAATGGGACATTGTACATCACTTTCTCCGACTCTCGCTCTATATTTACTTCAAAACCCAGGCACTTTATGTGTAGCTCCACAGCAAATCCCTCATTTGTCCTAATATTTTCTATTTTCTCTGCAAAAGGGGTGGACGTGGGGCCAGCTCCCCTTCTCTAAAATCCAAAATCGCAATCTCGGATCCAAACTTCCCTCGGCCTCATTTTTTGCTTGGTCAAACTGGTTTGACCAAGTCATACTAGTCAAATGTCTGGTAGAAAATAACCTATGAAGACCTGCAAACACAAGGGATGCAAACGGGGGGGTTCACTCAGTGAACTTGTTACATAGCACGATCGTTCGCAGGATATTAAATAATATCTTTAATTTCATTAAATATTGGAAAAAGCCTCCTAAAATTGTATTGTTGAACCCCCCTCCCAATATCCCTGTTGCCAACTTATTTGTACCATAGTTGGATTAGCTGAGGAGCCGCCATTTGACAAACATGATGAATGTTTTGTTCCAGTGTATCATATGATCCGCCCTTTGTGCCTAGCCAGTTTTGGCTAGTCAGTTTTTGTTTTCAGTAATTATGACCATGGCCCCGCGGGGTTTGTAATAAAATGTGCTAGTAGGGTTTTTTTAGTGGTTTGGTCTCCTAAGACGTAGAATTTCAACTAAGGTATTCCAGGAAGATTTTTCCCTTGTCAATTATGCTTTTCCTATAACCGAGTATAATCGATGAGTTTTTCTCTTGCTTCCTCCAAAGCTGAAATGCCCGATTTTGAATTCTGGGCCTTGGGGGGTTATTAGAGCCCAACTGAATATGTATAAACCTACTAGACATTATTAGAATAGACTATGGTCATGTCCTAAGTCAGTAGGACCCTCAGAAAAAAAATTCGTAAAAATTTTACTGGACGCGTTGGATTTGGGTTTTTAATTTTTTAATTAAATTTTTCCATAGTTTAAATGGAAAAATTTGAATTTGTAATATGTCAGTCATTCGGGATCCGAATTCAGTGATTGAAGGCTCTAACCTTAAGCCAAAAATCATTCATGATCAATTGTCCATCTATCCTTAAGTTTCAGATGTTCATTCAGCCTCATAATTAATATATTCTCAAAAAAGTCATTTATGAAGAAATTATTGATTAAAATATTAAAAATTAATATTTTGGAGATAATCAAAAACTCTCCAAAATAAACCAAATTGAATAAAATAAAAGGCTAAATGACATGGCAATGGGCATTTATGATGATTCAACTCAACACCAAGTCTCTTCAGTCAACAATCGAAGAGCAATCAAGTCACCTTCAGTTAGCAAAATCGCCCTCTTCATCTAGCTCACGAATTGGATGATGTGGAGGGTAATCATTGGTTTGGTGATGAGTCCAAGGTTGAGAATTGAATGTACTCCTCATTATATGCTAACCCTAAAGGTTTGGCACCCATCACACCCACCTTGTAGCTACTACAAGCCTCACGTGTCTCCTTCAAGCTCACACCTTCTCTCTCAAAACCTCACGCTAACACACGTGTGGGATTCTTATTTGATGGAGGTGGGGTTCTAGCGTTGGGAGTGGGGGCGCCTTGCCTAGGTGGAGGCCACCCCTCACTCACGCCTACTTAGATCTAGGCATTAGAGAGAATTTGAGGTCAAAAATGGGCCTCAAAAGGACCAAAATGTACTATAAAAATCAACCAATTACATTCTAGTAGATGACATCATCCCCCATGGTTGAGGTGGCATTGTATGAGTTAAGAATGCTTATTTGTCACATTTTCTATGGTGGATGAAAACCTATAGTTAACCAAGGTAGTGGTACAAATACTTTTTAATTCATAAAGTGAAGTACTCATAATAAAAGTCATTTCACACTTTCTCATAAAATAATATTATTGTTATTTTCAAGTAAAGTACTCACAATTCACTTTCTAATAAAATAATATTACTGTCATTTTCAAGTAAAGTACTCATAATTCATAAAAATGTCTTTTCACATTTTTTTATAAAATAATATATTGTCATTTTCATGTTTTTTTAATTTTAAATTATATATTCACTCAATTGTATTTAATATCATAATGTCAAACTAATATATATATATATATAATCTTGTACTTTTAAAATAAATGAAATTCATAAATGATATTTATATGACAAAAATATGTTAGTTATGCATATAAATTAAATTCATTTTTGTTTAATTTTATTTACAAGTTCAAGACAAATAAATGGTAAAGGACAATAAATTTTTGGGAATTTACAATGAATCTTAGTCACACCATTCTAGAGTTATTTTATTAATTTTATTTATAGTCAATTTAGAAAAGTAACTCAACCATGGTTATTTATATTGTGCATAAAAAGTAGTGTAGGAGGTGAGTTGTCATATATACCTACCCCATAAAACCCCTAATTCATAATATTTTAATATATCTTATATTTTTGTAGTACATCTCTTAGGAGGCCCATTTTTTACCTCAAATTCTCTCTAATGGTTTGGTCTTCAATTATGGTGCCGAGTTTGCATTATGGGGATTGGCCCTCATTTGATGGATCTTTGGTTCTAGGGTTTTGGTCTTCATTCTTTGTATAAGTAGAGGCTCTTTTGCGCTCTATAGGATGGAACTTTTGTGGTAGAATTACTCTGAGAAAATTGTATCAAGCATTTGCTTTGGAATTGTTAATAAAGATATTCGACTTTGGAGGTCTATGGGCTTTTGATTGTAGTGAATTCTTCATGGTTGAGGTGATATTGTCTCTAACTCCTCTCTCTCAATACTTGTATGCATTTAATTAATTTGCTAGATCAAGAAGGCCATTGTTGGCACGGTAGAATAGCCATTTGTGGTCTCAATTTGGTTATATATGCAAAGTAGATTAATATCTTGATGGACATGAGTAGTCAGTAATATGAAATGTTGATCTGGGTTTGATTTTCCTAGCATACTAGCATATGATTTTTTGATCTCACTTCTTTTATTGAGCGTTTGTGTGTTATCAAGCTTCACAAATTGTAGAAGGGTGTGAGCTCAGCTGCTTCTATCCCAAGCTTCAAACAATCATTTTTGAGTTTAACACTTTGTGACTGCAGGACCTACAGGGCTCGTCATTTTTTTGCTACAAAAAAGAAAGCTGGGAGCAACTCTCTCTCATGTGTTCCATCCATAAGATAAAAACATTATTCTGGTTACTAGTTACTACAAGAATCCCTAAGCTCCATTTATCCACCCTTTGGCTTCTTCTTTCTTGCCTTGTTTGGCTTGCCCTCCTCTTCTCTTTTCGCTGCCTTCTTTTTGTTCTTTCTTCATCTTTGTCGCAACCCTCTTTTACCTTTGTTGCAGCCCTCTTTTGCTTTAGTTTGCAACCCTCTTTCACTTTAGTTGGCAGCCCTCTTTTTCCTCTTTTTTCTCTTCCATTTCGCAGCTTCTTTTTCCTTTTTCTTTCCTCCGTTTTCACCGTAGAAATTTACTTTCTTTTAGACTTAGTTTATAGATCTGTTTTATTTTGTTTTTTGACTAACATATAACAGTTCAGTGTTCAAATCTCTTGTTTTTAGGGAAGTCAAGAAGAGCCCAAAGGCTATAAGCAAGCAAAGAAGCAAGCAAAGAGCGAAAAAGACAAAAACACCTCCCTCTTCTCTCTCTCCCATTCTCACCTTGCTCATTCAAGAAGAGGCAAAAACATCAAAAAAGCAATGTAAAAAAGTTAATAAAAAGCAAGTGGGATGAAGGCTCCCACACCCCTCTTCCCCCATTTGGGGGAAGCTTGTATCATCCATTTTTCATGTTTGCATGCTTGTAGAATAAGTGGTTAGAATAAAATAGGGAAAGGTAGTTTCATTTTTTGAAAAGTTTTGCTTTCATTAAAGTTAAAAAGAAAAAAAGTTTCTTGTTTCTTTTATTTAGCTTTGCCTTAGAATTTGCTTTCATTCAATATAAATTGCAAAAAGTAAAAAGAACTAAAATCTCTTGAATCTCACCGTCAAGTGGATCAAGAGTGCTTTCTGTCGGAGGGTTTGTTTGTTTTCATTTATTTCATGCACTTTGCTCTTTAATTTATTAACTTAATTCTAAGTCTCTTGAACTTGCTGAAATCCAAGTCAAGAGCACTCTCTGTCGAAGAGCATAGTAGTATGTTTGCATCATCCTTTTGCATTTAGGCATATAGAATAGCTAAGACTTTTGAACTTTTGTCATAAGACAAAGTCAAGAGGGCTCTTTGTCAGAGGGTTTAATTGTTTTCCTAGATAAAATTTGCAACTCACATTCCCCTTTAATTAATTTACTTCGTTGATATCCCTCACCTAGTATGCTCTGCCGACTTTCATAGTTGGGCTCGTACTCAGAACGGTGAACGTTTTTGTTAATCTCTCAAAATAACAACATAATAAAATTTTACCCCATAACCAATGCACCGACGTTGTCGAAAGCATTCAAAGTCAATTCTCAGTAAGAGCACCGGAACTCCCCGTTGTCTTAGAGTCTCGACTAGCTGGTCAATCCATCAGATACCAGCTTGGGATACTGGACGAGCTGACATGTCTAGAACGGAATAACTTCGAACGCTTTCCCGGTTGGTCTTTGATACCTTTAACAAACCATAATAAGCAAGACCATTAAAATATTTCAAAATAAACCAAGAGCAATCGCAAAACACATTCACTAGCACTATTATGGGACTTGTACTTTCAGTATTTTCAAGCATTTCAGACTTTTGACTCCATAAGGCACTGTTCTGTTTTTTCATGCATCATTATTAATCCGGGCCATTTGTCCTTTGGTTTTCTCAAGTAAAATCTTTATCTGTGAATGCTAGTTTACTTCACAAGTTCTCATCATATTGTTCATTTTTTAATCTGGTGCAGCAACGTGGATTGCTTTTCTTCTTATATTTATTTTTTAAGTTGATAGAATTGTAATCTTCTTTCATCGTAACAAACTCCTAAACAACACCCATCCGCATCACCTTCATAAAACTTACTTAAACACTTTGAGCCTTAGAAACTATTTGTTAGGGACTACCCCCCTTGGCTTCGTTAGGAGTTAGCCTAAACAGAGGAGCTAGGAGTAGGTGACAATACCTGGCTCTGTGCTTGCCCCCAAGGTCACACCTCTCCCACTTTCTCAAGTGAGGAGACAGCTTTTGAAAGATTTTTGCTGCTGGTGTGCAATCGGCGGACAACAATACCTTTCCAATTAAGAAAACCCCTAGTTTCACCAAATATTGTAAGTATCCATTTTTATCAACGCATTTTTAACCCCCCCTTTATATCATATTATCCAGTTGTTGTCCGTCGATTACACACCTGCAGCAGAAACTTTTCGAAAGCTATCTCCTCACTTGAGAAAGTGGGAGAGGTGTGACCTTGGGGGCAAGCACAGAGCTAGGTACTGTCACCTACTCCTAGCTCCTCCATTTAGGCTGACTCCTAACGAAGCCAAGGGGGGTAGTCCCTACAAAAGAGTTTCTATGGCTCTTGATTTGTTTAAGTGTTTTTAATGGTTACGGATGCGAATGGGTGTTGTTTAAGAGTTATTAAGATGAAATATGTTTGTTTATTATGAATTCTAAACACAAAACAAAGCAATCCACGTTGCTATCATAAAAATTAGAAGATAGACAATAATTTGAGAACTCACGAAATGATAAAGCATTCACATATAAACTTTTAATCAAAACATCCAATGGACAAATGGCCTAGATTATCAACAGTGCGTAAAAGAAAGAACCAGTGCCTATGGGGTCAACTTATCAAAGATGCTTTGAGCGTAAAGATGATGTGAATCTCAAAATGATGCCAGTGAATGTTTATTGCGCTTAATCTTGGTTAATTTTAACAATTTTAGATAATCTTGCTTATGGTTTCAGTGAAAGGTTTTCAATAGCCGGGGAAAATGTTCCAAGTTAATCCGTTGGAGACATGACGGCCCGCCTAGTATCTCAGGTTGGTATCGCGAAGATTGGCCAGCTAGCTGAGAATCTTAGACAATGGGTAGTTTTGACGCCTTTACTAAGAAAAACTTAGGAAATTTTCTACAACGCCGATGCGTTGGTTATGGGTAAAATTTTTATTTGTTTTTCTTTGCAAACTTAGCAAGTCCGTTTACCATTCTAAGCACGAGCCCAACTCGAAAGTCGACAGAGCATACTAGGTGAAGGATAATCAACGAAGTAAATTAATTAGGGGAATGTGAGTTGCAAAATTTTATTAAGTAAATTAATTAAAACTCTTCGACAGAGAGCGCTCTTGACCTTGTCTTATGTCAAAGGTTCAAGAGACTTAGCTATTCTATATGCCTAATGCAAGGAAAATGCAACTCTAACTATGCTCTCCGATAGAGAATGCTCTTGACTTGGGCTATGGCAAGTTCAAGAGACTTTAGCAATTAATTGTTTAAACTCAAGAAAAATTAAAGAACTAATCTACCCAAGAGTCTCTTTCAGGTTTTTAGGTCCTAATCGGAAGAGCATGGCGGTAAGTAAAACAAAACCAAGATAACAAAAGAAAAGCAACTCTCCGATAGAGAGCACTTTTGATCCACAAAGTGCGATTCAAGAGATTTTGGTATTTTTTAGGTTTTGCAATATTATATCAAAAAAGGTAAATAAAACTTTGAATTAACTAAGTAATGAACTAATCAACTTTTCTATCTAACTTCAATGAAAAGCAAAATTCTAACAATTTGAAACTATTCTATCATATTCTACTTTTAACAAATTATTAAACAAAACATGAAAATGAGGAGACGATACAAGCTTTCCCCAAATGGGGGAAGAGGGGTGTGAGAGCCGTAGTCCCACTTGCTCTTTATTATCTTTTTTTACAATGCTTTCCTTTGATGCCTCTTTTGCTTCTTTTCTTATTCTTGGAAGGCTTTTGGAGCGAGCTATAGAAAGGGGAAAGAAGAAAGAGGGATTATGAGTCTTTTTAAGCTTGATTCTTCACATTTTCGCCAGCACTTCCGCTGTACCTGTCACAAAAGTAAAAAATCAGCAATCAAACATTACTAAAAGATGATGGGAAAGACAATGCAAAAATAAAAAAAATTTGGAAAAATTTTGTACTTAGAAATTTTTTAGAATTTTACATGCAAAGAACAAATTTTTCCCTAGATCTAATGAATGATACTAGATCTAACAAAGCCCTAAAAGATAGATCTGAATATGAGTATTGAAAGCTTAGATCTATTTCTTGAGCAAATGCAAAAAATTAAAGAGAATGGTAGAGAAGGAAGTTTAAAGATGGAGCTTTGGAGTAAGATCTCCTTATGTGTTTCCTCTTGGGAAAAAACCCAACTCTGTAGGTCCTGAAAAACAACAATGTTAGAAGGTTCTTATGATGATGGAGATGAGATTGATGCAACTGAGCTTGCACCCTTCTCCAAACGGCAAGATCTGCTAAGACAATCAAACTCGAAACTCGGTGAGATCAAACAAAATAACTAGTATGCTATGAATATTTAAACCAAGATCAATACTTCATATAACTGAATACTTGTACTCATCTAGATTATGATAAACTCTGCATAATAATCCAAATTGATAGCTGCAAATGGAAGATCTTATGTTCTAACAATAGACTTCTAAAGCTAGTTATTTGATTCAACACATGAGTAACAAATTGAAAGCAAGGAAAGAGATCACCTCATAATAGACACATCCACCAATGAAGAAACAATCCCATAGACCTCCAAAGTCGAAAAGCTTTATTCAATAAAATAATGATTACAATTTTTGTAGAGTTTATATGCCCGAAAGTCCATCCCAATAGAGCTAAAGGAGCCTCTATTTATACAATGAAAGAAAGCCCAAAACCCTAACACCACACCATGCAAGGAGGGCACAAACCTAATGATCAAGCCATGTGAGAGAGTCAAAACCTAATATAAACAAGCTAAGAGTGAGGGGAGGCCTCCACCTAGGCAAGGCGCCCCCACTCCAAGCCTAACCAAACCATCTCCATACCATATTAGCCCTCCATAAAAAACGTGAGCTTCCAAAGCTAGGGCGTGAAGAAGAGGAAGGGCACACGTGAGGGTAAGGAAGAGTAGGCGTGAAGGTTTGGAGAGTCTAGAGGCTAGGTATGGAGGAGCCAATACCTAGAACTCAACACCACATGTCATACATCAACCTCGAATGAATCCCCAGTCCAATAGATAGCTCCACCTCACCCAAGCGTGGTCATCACTGAAGGAGGCGAATTGGCCAAGTGGATGATAACTCAATGCTCACTGAATCCTCACTGAAGCCGAGTTGTGTTAACTCCAATCATCGTTAATGCCCGATGCCATGTCATTCTGCATTTCATTTCATTCAATTCGGATTAATTTGGAGGGATTTGGATTTTCTCCAAAATAATCATTTTTATTATTTAATCAATAATTTCCTCAAAACTGATTTTTTTGAGAAATTATGAGTTATGTGGCTGAATGATGATCTGAAACTTGGAGCTAGTTGGTTGGCTAATCATGAATGATTTTTGGCTTAAGGTTAGAGCCTTCAATCACTGAAAACGGACACCGGATGGCTGACTTATTACAAATTGAATTTTTCCATTTAAATTAGGGAAAATTTTAATTAAAAAACTTATGAATAATTTAAAAATAAAAAATAAAAAATAAAAAAATTTGACGCATCCGGTAAAAAATGTTCAGAATTTTTTCTGAGGGTCCTAGTGACTTAGGACATGACCATAGTCTATTCTAATAATGTCTAGTAGGATTATACATACTTAGTTGGGCTCTAATAACCCCTCAAGGCCCAGAATTCAAAATCGGGCATTCCAGCTTTGGAGGAAGCGAGAGAAAACCTTGTCAATTATACTCGGCTATAGGCAAAGCATAATTGTCAAGGGCAAAAAACTCCCTAGAATACCTTAGTTGAAATTCTACGTCTTAGAAGACTGAACCACTCAAAACACCCTACTAGCACATTTTATTACAAACCCCCTAAGGCCATGGTCATAATTATTCAAAACAAAAACTGACTAGCCAAAACTGGCTAGGCACAAAGGTGGATTATCTGATACACTGGAAACAAACATTAATCATGGTTGTCAAATGGCGGCTCTTCAGGTAACCCAGCTATGGTACAAATAAGTTGGCAACACAAGTTGTAACAACAAGATCCCTAACGTTTCTTAGTATAAGTAGACAAGATGCTAAATAAAATAATAGTATAATGCTAATAATGATCCTAGTGGGATTGTAGGGGTGACTAATCAAGTTGTAGTGTTGCATAGTGGAAGACCCAACGAAATAGTAATGGGGAAGGTAAAATGTGTTAAAGGAAACCTAGTTAAGAGATAAATGTAACAAATAATGTAAAAGAATGATAGTCTAATAGTTAATGCAATGCTTAGAAAAGATGAGAATTGTAGATGTTTCATGCCACAACCTACTAATCTACCAATTTTATATCATGTAAATACAAGTATAGACATAGAGAGCTCATGTTTTCTATAAACTTAATAAATTTAACTCCATAAAATATTTTTAATAAGCTTAATAAATGTTTTCTAATTTTTTTTAGTTATTTGTTTGTGATTTTTAATACAAGCACATTAAAATATGGTAAAATAACACTCTTATTGTTTGGATAAAATATGTGTAGATATATTCTTATGCTTAAAGTATTCCAAGTTTAGTGACTTCCACAACAAATGAATCTCATTTTCCTATCTATACAAAATCAAAGTTAGTGCAAAAATAGAGTCAATGCTCTTCATTACCTATCTAAATTCTTAAAATAAATTAAATGGCACTACCATATAAATTTAACAATAGTTATGCAGGAGATTATTGAGTTTTCTTGGGAAAATAACTTAATACGTATTTTATTTTGGAATATTTGTAATTTGATTTAATTGGGAAGAGGTTTCTGTATGAAATTTAGACAAAAATCCTCAATCTTTTTACGTATATGATTCAGTGATATAATCAAATTCTTTTGTATTTTTTTAAGATGGATTTATGGAGTTAGTTTTCAATTGGAATTAAGATTTCAATCAATAATATTTATTATTATATAATTAATTTGTAATAATATGAATATTTTTATTTAAAAAATATTTAATGAAATTAAAAATATATATTCATAAGCATAATGATAATATTAGAAAAAATGTATTTGAAATTAAATATTATATGGTCTTGTATACAAAAAAAATAAAATATATATATATATATATATATATATATATATATATGCAACAATTTTATGTGATGTTAAAATGCCATTTTTCTTGTAGTGCATGGATGTGTCTACATTCAACCATGGAGGCATTTAATAGGTCTCTGTGGGAAGCCTCCAAATATATGAAGAAGAAGTTACATATATGAATCCATCTCATGATTTGAATGTTATTCCGTATCCCACCCAAATAAAATAACCCTAAATCATTATATTACTATGTCAAATTAAAACCCTCTTAACCCCTTAATACGAGGCAATATATTTTTGAGGTTTTTAAGAGTATTCAAACCCCCAATATGAATGGACATGATATAATATTACCTCACTAGTGAATCCCCGTGGGGATGCAATGGTGCTCCCTTCTTTATATTAGTAAACCATCTATAACATCAAGCAATAAGTGATTATGATCCGATAATCAAAACAAAAGCAAATTAGGCCTAATCTAAGCAGACTTGTTACCTCTTATGAAGCCTCCAATGTATGCACACTTATAGTCCTGGTCTTTGTGCTAGCAGTGGGTGAAGTGATCAGAACAAGACTTATAGCAAAGGGATGACTTTTACTTTGATTGTTGAGATCCTTTGGACAGGAAAAGGGGATATAGGAGCCACAGTGACGTAAACATGTTGGAGAACAATAGGGAATGACAGTGTCTCACAAATGGAATAAAATGCTTGGGCAACCACCACTAGAATCTAACAAGGTGTTCTGCAACTCACATCCAAGCTTGCCTCAAGCTCAGTGAGGATCTTTTCTGGAACCTCTTGTGTTGAGTACACAAGTGACTGTAACTTGGGAAGGTTCTAGGGGACACTTAGAATTAGTTGTCCCTACTCCATATCATGTCCTAGCCCTTAAGCCCCATGAAGTATAATCATTACATTTATTTCATTTACATTTGGCCAAGCAGTCATTTTGATTTGGCATTTGTTCCTCATCTGCTTGGCCTTTTTCACTTTCATTTCACATTAGCCTTTTTGGCTTGATTTAACTTCTTTAGCCACTTTGGCTTTGCATTTCACTTTTTGTGGATAAAACATGATACATATAGACAATGTAATGACGACAGTAACACATTTGCTTCGAGGACTAATGGCATGACACCCGGTGGAAAGCACAACTCTACCCGCCATTACAACATCAGGGGAAATTGACAAGGAAGTAAATCCATGGTTGAAGCTATACTCCCACACACTCCAGAGCCAAGACACAGATAACATGGGGTCCAACATGCATAGGGGTCAAAGGGGGAGGTCCTCTAGATCGCAAATCCCAGTGCAAGTCAAGGTGAGAATCCAGTGTGAAAGGATTGGATGGGTGCAGACAAGTGCAAGGTGATGCCATAGCTAGCATACTATGACAAAGATGACTAAGTCTATACCATAGTTAGGGGAAAGAACCAGTGTGCATACAGAGGAGCCTTGCATTCAAGGCGCCATGAATACCAAGAATGTTATCCTGTAATATCAACCAATAAAGAAAGGATCATTCACATTATTACTCAAAGCTCAGTCAGGTTACTAATATAAATAAACGAGACAAGAACATGACCTCAAATGCGCATATACCATATACCTGTTGAACTGCTTGAATCCGGATGATAGTCTCTGGCACTGATGGGCAAGGGAAACACCAACAGTTTCTTTGTTGCTGACTCATAGCACCAAGACTAAGCAACCTCATCTCTATGGGGTAAATGTGGGAATAATTGTGATAGGAGAGCATAGAGTACTGTGTGATCTCTGCATGTAGGGCACACTACTAAATGATGGATGGAACATGACTATGTTCATGCACTGACTAGTTGTATGCTCTAACCAACATCTGCATCATGGTGGCTCCAGCTAACATGGATGTGATAACAGAGACATCAGAGGGCATCGGCTCAGGTAGAGGAGAAAACATATTCCCGACCACCTGCGGCTCTGGAAAGCCACAATCGAAAGGCCCAACAACATTCTTCGGCAGAGAGATATCCAACTTGGCTTTACTAGCAAAGTGACGAAATGGAAGAGCACAATCCTTCACCAGATGACCATACTGGTGACAACGGATGCAGCGGAAGGGAACCCCGACGTAATCTAGCTTTTGAGTGTATGACTAGACACCCTTCCTAATGGTAAGCTCAACAGCCATCCCCCTCCCTAAGGTCAATGTTGACTAGGGTGCGAGCCAAGGACATAATCCCAAAGGACTTGAAACTCATATCAACTTTGATGAAAGTGCGTAATTCCTTTCCAAGCAAAGCAAAATCCGCTCCGTCCAAAGTTCAGGAGGGAAGCTAGGAAGAAGGACCCATATGGGTTTGGTGTAGGTCTTCTCGTGCCTAGCATCAAAAAAGGGGTCCAAAGCTTGAGCTTCATAACCATTGACCCCTAGCTCCATACACCATCCAATATAGTGGAAAAATCCTTAGCTTTTCTGAAGATAGCACCCACCCAACCCTTGACAAGGACAAAGCACTCAAGAAGGTAACCAAGAACACAAGACCAGTGGGATACGACCTATTCCTTCAGGGTTTTGTGTCCCATGCTCCTACCAGCGAAATGACCCGCCAACGCTAAATCCGAGAGCAATACGACATCACTCATGGACACATCCTCGCCTAGCACCAGGTTAATAGGACCGCGTTTCATCTTAACACAACAATTGGATGGAGGCATAGGATCCGGGGGTACACCGCAATGACTCACAGACATCAGCAACTCCAACCATAAACGCTCAAACAGTCCAACCCTAAATGCTCTAATCAAAAAGATTGGTTACCACTATATCTTCAAAATAATACAACTGCCACAAATTATATATATCAAAATTTAATTATTCAACCTAAGGTTAAAATGTTTTGAGTCTATAAAAAAACTTTCAACCAAACCACCACTTTAATGAAACATTTCAATACAAGCTTTAAACCTGAATAAAAAATTAACACGCTCATTCCCCAGCAATTAAACTATAACCTGTAATTACAAATAAAAAAATTAAATCTTAAATTAAATCAATATATAATACCCTAACATATTAATAAGTGTCTTGAAAAAATGCAAAGTACATTATAAAATTAATACATAGTACCCTACCATATTAATAACTATCTTGAAAAAAAGCAAAATGCATTATAAAATTTATGCATATTACCCTATTAAAAATGCAAATTACATTATAGAAATGCAAAGTAATTATATTATATTGGTGTATTATATGGAAAATCTTAATGTTGTTGGATTTTGTTAAAGTAAAAATAAAATCACCAGAAAACACACACACGCATTTTCTTGATATTCATTTGGAATCAAAGAAAAATAGGAACATTACAAAATAGAACATCTCCAAGGCAGAGATGATAACTGTGTTCCAGCTAACAGATCTTCACGACTACTTACTAACCCCCCCATATAGGGAGAGTGGAAACTCCCATCACAACATATCACAGAGTACAGACTGTAGAATACCTCTATTCACATACTATCACAAAGTATAGACTGCAAAACTACATACCAGGCAAGCTTGAGGACAAAATTACAATAAAAAAAAACTAGAGACAGAATTAGGATCCTGTCCACTGGTTAACCAAAAACAATTTACCATCCCCTCACAGGATAGATTCCCCTCAATGTATTCCTCAAAAAACAAATAGCCTTCATCACAGTACAAAGCCTTTTTGGAAAGTGCATCAGCTACATCATTAAACTCCCTATATATATATGATCAATCTGAAGATCCTCAAACTGAAAATGATAAACTCCCTATATATATATGATCAATCTGAAGATCCTCAAACTGAAAATGAATCTCAGATATTTTAAAGCACCAATGATCTATAGAGAGCACCTCAAGCTTGCAAGCACCTTTAAACCATTTGACAATAGCCATAGAGTCGCCGAAAGCCTGTAAAGCAATAATCTCATTGATCCATGCAAACTGAAGAAGGCACCATAAGGCCAAAAGTTCAAACTTAGTATTACTAGCCTTACTGCAACCCAATTTAAGCTGAAATATATGATTCTCATTGATCTTGAGCAGCACACCAAAGCAAAAAATTATAAAGAATATAGGTTCAGTTCATTTTTAAAAATTTTAAGGTTTTAGGTTGCTTTAGAGATTCAAAATCTATAGTGAAATAGAAGAACTATGTTATTGGAACTCTGATCTGTGTAACTATAACTCAATTGATGCCAAATTTTCAACTTAGAATTTTGCCAAACAGATGGTTTTGGATCATTTTTACCCTACCTCAATTGCTGGAAATAATATTATTTTTTAAATAAAAAGATTGGTTTTGAAGCCTTTCTTTCCATTTAGCCGGTGAACTGAACAGAACCGTCGACCTTATTGTACCAACATTTTTATCATCCTCTTTGGCTTGAATAATTTCCGGTATTGTAAAATAATTGCAAACATTTTGAGTGATGCCTTTTATTTGAGATTGACTAATAGCTGATGCTTCATATTTTTGTTTTTTTTGGCAGTTCTGTCATCGGTTGGTGGCATCAAAGTTGACCACCCTAAGATGAGTAATGGTAAGCTTGCATATCTTCGAGGGGCATTTGATCAAATTTCTTGTATCAGGAAACCTGTCGTTCGTGTGTATCTTTGCCTTTGTCATACTATTTAAGATTCTTGCTTTGACAACATTAACACCTTGGGATTGTGACAAGTTTACTAATTAGGCATCTTCTAACTCGTTTTCAGATGTGGTAGTTGTAATTGCCCTTGTCATCTTAGTTGGTCTATTCAGCATGCAGAGGTATGGTACAGACAGAGTTGGATGGCTTTTTGCACCTGTAGTTTTGATTTGGTTTTTCTCCATCGGTACAATTGGAGCTTACAATATATACGAACATAATCCAAAAGTTCTGAAAGCATTTTCCCCTCATTACATTGTGGAATTTTTCAAGAGAGGGAAGAAACGAAATTGGGTTTCGCTTGGAGGGATTATGCTCAGTATAACAGGTGACTACATTTACATTGAATAATGTATTCATACTTTGTAATAATGGTCAATCCTATTTCTTGGGTTGAATTGTTCTTTTGGATCCTCGTTAAAATGTGAAGCTGTCTACGACTCTACTCTGTTTATCTTGCTGAATCGAGTTCTGAAATCACAGGAACTGAAGCTCTCTTTGCAGACTTGGGTCATTTTTCTTCACTCGCCGTGCAGGTATCAACTACTGTTTTTTGTACTTGTTTTTATAAGCATGTTTGGGTGAGATTTTTCATTGCTACCAGCTTTTACGGTAGATATATTTAACATTCACCCTTTGGCTCCGCGGCCAGGGTATTGGTTTGCTGTATGCGATTCCATTCTGTATTTGATCTCTCAAGAAACAAGGGAAGGAAGGAAGGAAATATTTTAACATCCGCGAGGCTAAGAATAACCTATGGGACAGACCAACTCGCACGCTGTTTTCTGCAATTCAATCCTTTGTCTGTTCAACTTGATGATGAGCGCCCCCAATTTTTCCAGTCCCCTCGTTAAATAAATCATCCCAAGATTTATCCGTCAAGACATTTGCGTACCTGTCCTTATTGTCCTTAAAGGCTTCACACTCTGAAATGAAATATTTTTCTGTCTCCACCTTACCAATGGTGCAAAAAATACACACTCTTTCTGCCCAAGCTTTTTTTGGCCTTTTCCAGCCCCTGGTCTCACAACGGAGTTGATGGGAAATAATTCTTAATTGAGCAATAAGAATTTTGGCTTTCCAAGATATATTGGCCCCTATGTACGCCTTTTGATGCTGATTGTAGGTAGGGTTAAACTCTTCAATATAATACTTTCTCTTTCTCCCTAACTCTTTATCCCAGGTTCGCTTGTGGAACTTATTGATAACAAAAGCCTTGATTTCTTTACTATTCGTATGGCACGTGCTCAAGCACATATCCCACTTGCTAAGCCATTTAATATTTTGCCACATCCAAGTCTTCTTTCTTTTGCACAATATGTCATTGAAGACAACCTTAGGCCATCTACCCTCTTCCATTTGCTCAACTCTTTTCAGATACCTTATGAGTCTCACCATAGCGATTGCTTCAATAGAAGCCACCTCCATTTCACTTAGCATGATTTCGTATGGCACTGAACTCTTAATTTTGAACTTGCTTCTGCTCATGTGTTTTTGAATCTTTTCTATTTGCCTCCACTGTAAGTCAGAGGTACTGCTGGCCCAAACTTCACAACCATAGAGAACAACCGGGATCACTAGGGTACATCTCAATAAATAAAATCCATGTCTGCATAGGATTCTTCAATGGAAATAAAACATTTGTCAACGATAAAGCCTATGGGCTTGTCGGTGTGTCTATCTAATTTGGTCTCCCTGACAAGTCAACTCATTCTCCCATTTGTAAGGGGAAAAAATGTACACGTGTATCTCTGTTCAATGCATGCATGCGCATCTACAACCAACTGACAAGGGATGGCTTGCTATAAATAATGCACTATGGTTTTTTGAGAAGAGCAGAAGAGTACCTTGATGAACTTTGCCTTTTAGAAAATAGTCATATTAGTATTTTATTAATTTGTTAAGTCTAGAAGCTATTATTTAGTTCATTCTCTTCGGGTTGTACTTTCTTTCTCTAGCATCCTTTTCCATGCTGATGGAATGAGACTTACTTACAGTCCCCTTAAAATTTCGATCCATTACCAAATCAACCCATCATTAACGAAAAAACATATCTAGATTTTGTTACCTCCAAAACTAGAATGTGTGATTAAAGTCCCAAAGAAGCAAAGCTAGTCGAGGGGAACCAAGAGGAAAGGCCAATGTCACCACACCAATCCTCTTCGTACTTTTGGTTGGCTCTCCAACCCATGAGGGACCTCCCTAAACTAGAATTACTAGAGCAATAGGCAATGAGTGCAAGGTGAAATGAAGAGTAGCTCTAGCAAAATGCGTGTCATATGTAGCATATACAAAATAGGTGATGGGAGAGGATAAGGGGGATCACTAAGAGGGCCTTGCTTAATAGGTCACAAAGAGGGAAGAATTGTAGCTGCTAACCCAAACCCTAATTGATGGAATTGAAGATGAACTAGGGTTTTACAAGGGAAGGGTTCAAATAAAGTATCCACTTCCTTTCTAGCTATTGGGATGCACCTTATAATTAAAGGTTATGGCTGCATAATCCAAACGCATGTAAAGATACAACATATAAATCCCATATAAATAAATATGCAAGAAAAGATGAATTAGAGATTAATTTAAAATATATTTCTCCAATGAGGTGGTCACACCTTTTCCAATGGCCCAAACAAGAAGCATAGAAATGACAATGTAAAAACACCTAGTAAACTAACAACTATGAAGCTCCAAGCAAGATAAGTGTACCACACATGAGGAAGAAGGGAATCCTTACAACAAATTTACTCCAAGACAAGATATATCAATTAAGCTCAACAAAGAAGGAACTCCAAAAGTCCAACCATGTTTTACAATGAAGAGGCCTTTTGTAACGACCTTGGGCCATGCGCACTTAGCCACATCACCTTCATGCCCACACAGCCTAGCGATCCTACCCAAGAGGTTGGCTAGGGCGCCCGACAGGGCAAAGATGTTCGGTTAGTGGACATAGCAGCTTGGCGAAGGGGCCATCTTTCCCAAATGATGAAACACTAAAGTTGAGACAAGTGGGGCATGCGGACCATGCATGGGTGTGCACCCACACTTAGCCAAATTCAGGGCATGGCAAGCCAAACGAAGTGGGAGTGTGGCACATTGACAAACAGCGTGGGACGGGGCTCCAAGATCTCTGCGCGCCCAAGTGGACCATCGGGTGCACTAGACGTTGGGAGTTGGGGTATGCTTGGACCAAGCTCCACGGAAGACATGCTAAAAGCCGAGGACAACGGACGGTTGGACCAACGACGATGGCAAGTGGACAAGATGTTGGGCAGACGGACTGTTTGGCATGACCTTCGGCAAGGCGAGCGCACTTGTGGAGCGTCGGATTGGTATAACAATTGGTTAGCGGCTTAACACGTCATCGAAGAGGCGCTTTGGTGTGGGCACTAAGAAAGGACGTGACCATTCTTAGGCCACGCCCGCCCACACGGTGGCTATATAAGAACAAAGGCAAAACGAAGACAAGTATGGAAGTCTCATGGACGTCTTGGCACACTAGCGAACTTTGGAGGGGCATTCAAGATTCAGCTAAGTAGCTAAGACGCAGCTCGCTAAACGCAGCAGGGAGTCTGTGTTAGACGTTGGCTTGGAAATCCTACGTTCTTGAAGAACTTGGCTTGGGGGACGTTTCGGCATCAAGCAATGTAAAATTCAATGAAGGCCTGCATGAATTCAATGAGAAGAAAAGGTTGCAGAAGAGAGAGAAGAATTTAACATAGACTAATCAACTACTCATGGTAAAATTGCATGCACATCGAGACAAAATTGGAATAATATGATTATATTCATGAATCAATAATTAATATGTAATACAATGGTTATACATATAGGAGAATTCGAATGTCTAAGATAGGATTCGAATCTACCAACCTGGACCGACTCTGGAGCTAACTTAGTGTGGGAAAATCACCACTAGAGCTCACTAATGTAACTCTGGATCACTAAAATAGTTCACACTCAGTTAACTGATAAGGGTAGGTGAGCAAATGCATCCTGCTTCCCCTAAATCATGGAAACAGGCGCTAGGATGACAGAGAGTGATCTAACTGATGGGAATTGGAGCATAACTGGACTTAACTGAATACCAACTAGGGTCAACTGCTAGAGACTGTTGGTGGCACTCGGAGTGGGTTCCTAAATACTAGGGATTGGTCCCTGGAGCACCTAAACTCATGCAGACAAGTGCAGTACGTGGCAGGTGTCCCCTAGGTGTGTCCCCCATGCACTAGTGTAGTGATGAAGACTTCCTAAGCTAGGAAAATAGACAAATAGACTATGTGGTTAAAGGGAGGATTAATAATAATCCCAACAGGAAGAACGAGGGTTTTTGCAGCAATCAATAGCAAGGTGCAGTGGATTCGGTTAGAGGGGTCGAACGAGCTTATCGTCTTTGGCAAAGAGACATTTTGGTTATCTTCTTATGTAATCTGTAAGAGGCATGTGACCTTGTTTGTGCCCACGTCGGAGCTCTACTGGTTTTTCCAACTCCATGTTGTAACAGTTTTGTTCTATATAAAAACTCAAGGGGTGCGCTGGTTGGGTCACCCCACCCATATGCTTGTCTCTTGTTTTACTTGTATACTGTCCAAATGTTAAGAATTGGCTAAGTATGGATGCTAGTGTAAAATGCTAATAAGTAAACGTGCTAAGAGATAAGTGTTTAAGAGAAACCTTTGTAGGGTTAAGACATAGCCTACTGACAAGCGCTTGAGTTGGCCACACCCTCAAGATGCTTCCCGGCAATGTCGCACACCTCTGCTAGCCGAAGTAGAGTTGGGTGCCAGTCGTGGCTATGACAGATGGTATCAGAGCTTGGCAAAGCTCGCTGAAGCTCGTTTTGGAGAGCATGAGTTCGTGGAAAGAGTGGGTCGTAGAACCAAAGTGCAGCAGATCCACAACATTGCAGATTCGTAGAGCCGCAGTAATGCAGTGCCACAGATACACAGATCCGCTATTGCATAGGGTTTGCACAGGGTTGTTGGTGTTGCAAAGTTTGGTTGACTCGGATTTTGGTTGAAGGAACATGAGTTGGGATCCTTAGTAGTGATGCTTAGTGGCGGCATCATAAGGGTTTTGGTGCAAGTACGTCAAACGGAACTGCAGATCAAGCAAAAGGTTCATCCGCAGGTTGGCTTGGTAAGTCACCTAGCAGAGCGCCACAAAGATTGACAAACGGTAACAGAGGCAGAATGCTTGGCAAGAAGGTTCGTTGGAAAAGCTCGTTGAGAAGCACTTGTGGTGTTGAAGCACACAGAAGTCAGGTTGCCGTAGAGTTGAAGGAAGTCGATGCCAAGGGCACGTAGCAAGCCATCAAGTCACTAGGTAAGTGACGGTTTCCACTTACGGAAGCACCAGGAAAGTGCTTAGAGGAGATCCATGAGCAAGTCGATATGGCTGGAAAGTGTTGTGAGCACTTGTCAAAGGCTTTGGCAAAAACGACGAGATGCTTGCAAGAGCTGGCCGATGTGTTGCAAGGTGCATTTCAAAAGCATGTTCAGCCAAAGGAAAGTGTAGGGGCCCATGGCAAATGAGAGAAACAAGATTCTTGGAATCTAAGTAAGGTATCCCTTCATTCGGTTAAGCATGGAAACCACGTTGTAGAAACGAGTTCAAAGAAGGATGAGTTGGTCTTGGGTGTAGTCCAAGGGAGCTCGGCTCAAGTGCTAGTCACCATGGAAGTGGTTCAAGCACAACAACCCTCAACTGATGTTTTGGCAGTAGGTAAGGCAATGCAGGCATGCCTTAGAGAAACGACAATAAGAAAAGACGAAAGTCAACAAGGGTTGAATTTCATAGAGGCGACGGTGAGTGGTCTAAAAGTTTCAACGTTGGTGGACATCAACGCCACTCATAGCTTGGTGAGCAGCAAGACTACGACATTCATCCTGTTGTCCGTCGAGATGCACACCAGCAGCAGAAATATTTTCGAAAGTTGTTCCCTCACTAGAAGTGGGGAAGGTGTGGCCTTGGGGGCAAGCAATAAGCCAGGTATTGTTACCTGAATCCCAGCTCCTCCGTTTAGGCTAACTCCTAACGAAGCCAAAGGGAGTAGTCCCTAACAAAGAGTTTTCTATAGCTCTATGTTTTTTAAGTGTTTTTGGTGTTGTGATGCGAATGGGTGTTTTTTAGGAGTTTTTGAATGATTACAACTTTATAATAATGAAATAAAATAATCACAAGATAAATGCAAGATCACAAGATTGAGGAAACAACCACTTAATAATTTAAAGCAAGACAACTACGATAATATAAATGCTCCAGATAGATAAAAAGCAAATGAAAATTGATGACAAGGACCAGTGCCTTATGGAGTCAAAGATAGTCTTAAGTGCTTGGGTTGCTTGATACAAGAGTTCAAAGTGGTAACGTTTGTGAGATCGTTTTGCAATTGTTCTTGGTTTATTTTATTGTAAATTTTATGTAATCTTGCTTTAGGTGTCTAGGAACCCTAACCGGAAATACTTTGAGTGGCTCCATTCGAAGACATTATAAACCTGTTTGGAATCACAAGCTAGGTGTTTAGAGAATTTAACCAGCAAGTGTCCAAATTGGGTTGCTCGACGCCCACACTTGGAATTTGCCCACTACCTGAGTATTTATCGAGATAACGACGGTGCATTGGTTATGGGGTTGAAAGTTTCATTATGTTGAATCTTGTAAGATTAAAAATCCAATGTCGTTTCTGAGTACTCCGTTTTTTGGTTAGTCAGAGCATACTCCGACAAGGAAACAATGAGATAAATTCGAATTTTATTAAAAGGGAGAGATGAGTTGCAAATTTTAATTAGAACACACAGGAATGCTCTTCGATAGAGAGTGCTCTTGATCCTACCTTATGTCCTGATTCAAGAGACTTATCTAACCTACATGCAATGCAATGTAATAGATAAAATGCTCTCCGACAGAGAGTGCTCTTGACTCGTCTTGCGACAAGTTCAAGAGACTTATTTACACTATATGAGATGCAAGTTACAAATAAGGAACGCAAGTGATAGCTCAACAATTAACAATGTAAGACTGAAACTAGCAATTAGTGGAAAGTAAATCTAAGCTAGCAAGACAAAACTCTTCCCAAATGGGGAAGAAACACAAAAATGGGAGGCCTTAACCCACTTAGCCTCATTTCATTAATACTTTACAAGATGAGAGAATTTAGCCCTTTGAAAATGAAGAAAGTGACTAATCAAGAGAACTTGAAGCCTTATTATGACTTGTACAAAGTAGAATGATTTTTTGAGTTTGGATCCTCTTCTTGGTATGGTTCTTTGTTTTAGCTCTAAATCTTTTCGATCTAGTATTGCTTGCTCTTTCTTTGCTTGATTTTGCTCTTCGTTCACCTGTAAGTAAGAGCTCTAAACAGCAGCTAGTGAGAGTGTTAGGAAACCGAATTTTAGTTTATGACTCGGAAAGATGAAAGTGAATGAGTGATAAGTGGCTAATGAGATAAATAAAAACCCAAAACAGGAAAACAAGACCAAAAATCAAACCTTGGAAATGAGAGGAAAAACTTGCCTTCTATGACGCAAAATGCGCGTTTTTCAATGAAATGACTTGAAATTTTTGAGAAATAAAATTTTAAAGATTTTTTAAATATTTTAGGCTAATCTCCAGGACTAGAAAATTGCAAAAATTCTATCAAAAATCAGCAAGCTTGAAATGGCACGCTTTTCGAGAAAATGATGAAAAAATTAAAAAATAATTTTTTTTGAAATTTTTTCTAAATTCTAAGCTAATTTCCAGAATTGAAAAATAGCAGAAAAATGTCAAAAATCAGCAAAAAACAGCAAGCTCAAATTTGCACGTTTTACGAGAAAAAGTACAAAAACTTGAAAAAATAATTTTTTGGAAAATTTTGGAAATTTTTCTGATTTTTAAATGAATTTCCAGAATTGAAAATAAATGAAAAAACACAGAAAAACCAACAAGCCTAAAAACAGAAAATTTGCACGTTTTTCGAGAAAATTCATGCACATTTTCCAAGGCAAAAAAGAAGTCAAAATATTGACTTTTTCACAATGTTCATGAAATTTTCAGCTAGATGGAAATACACAAAAAACAGTGGAGAAAGAGAAGTGGCACGCAAAACAATGCAGCAATTGGGAACAAATCCCAAGGTACTTCTCAAGACAAAAGTTTGGCAAAAAGAATGATGGATTTACAAATTTGTAATAAAGCTAGGATCTTAGATCTAGTAAAAATTTAAGATTGAAAATAGTAGATCGAAACCCAAGCAAGTAGATCAAAATATGAATGTTTGATCTACTTAGCCAATCATAATGCAAGATCTAGAAATGTGAATAAATTGAGAATACTTGCACTACTTGGAAATCAAATCAATAGGATAAAACTTGTGAAAATGTAGATCTGCTTTGCAGTAACCAATGTAACCAAGAGATTTTTTGAAGTTTGTGGTTTGATGGATGAGACAAGCAAGCCCTTCGTTTCTCTATTTCTTAAAGTAGAAACCTCCTGTAGGAACTTGTAGGATGAATGCATAAACCAAGCAAAAGCTCTTGCCCCTAGGATAATACCTGAAAGCCACAAAACTCAAGAGAAAAGAATAGATCAAATAATATTGTGCTAGATTGTTAGCCTTCTAATCACAAGATCATATACTTAAGAATCAAAAGAGATGAGCTAAGAATGGTAGATCACCTTAAACAAGATGAAGCATAGCATACAAAACACTCCCACATTGACCTCCAAAGTTTTCTTGCTTTATTCAAATACAAAAGATATTACAAATTTCTCCAGAGTGTACTTGCACAAATTCTCCATGAATAAGAGAGAGCAAAGCACCTCTATATATACAAAAACAAAAGACAGATAGGGCTCAAAACCCTAAAGCCGGACTAAGAGTAACATCGGAGCAAACTACAGTGATTTCCTTGATTGAATGAAGCTCTGGCAATTGATTCGGAGTTGAACTAAGTTGTAACTGAGCTATAACTAAGTGTTGGAGTAATGAGGGGGGTGAGGTGGCTCATCCTCCCTTGTAATGATCACCCAACCAATAGATAACCCACACTTCAACCAAAAACGAATTTGACCAAAGAGGGCAAATTTCTCATTGATAGTTCAACTGCTACACTCTAATACTTGATCTGAAACTAACCGATGTTGATTGGAATCATCATAAATGCTTTGTGTCGAGTGAATTAACTCTTTATTTTATTCAATTTGGCATTTTTTTGAGATATTTTGATTTTCTCCAATTTATTATTTATTATTATTTTAATTAATATTTCTCATTTTTTAGGTTTTTTGAGAAAATATTAATTATAAGGCCAAATAATAGTCTGAAACTTAGGATAAATGTGTTTTGGCTTAGAAAATAAGTGTTTATTTGTCAAAAACACCCCCTGGACCACTTAATTATTACAAATTGAAAATTTTCAATTAAACCATGGTCAAAATGGTTTAATTAATTGAAAATTTTAATTAATTCCCTATAGTCAAAATAAAAATCACCACGCGTCCGGGAAAAAAAATTTCGGACATTGTTTTAATGTATCCCGAGGCTTAGGAAATGGCCATAGAATATACCAATAGTGTCTAGTAGGTTCATATTTACTAGTTGGGCTCTAATAACCCCCCAAGACCCAAAATTCAAAATCGGGCATTCCAGCTTTGGAGGAAGCGAGAGAAAACCTCATCGATTATACTCGGCTATAGGCAAAGCATAATTGACAAGGAAAAAAACTCCCTGGAATACCTTAGTTGAAATTTTACGTCTTAGGAGACCGAGCCACTCAAAACCCCTACTAGCACACTTTATTACAAAAACCCCATGGGGCATGGTCATTTCAACATAAAAATAAAAATGACTAGCCAAAATTGGCTTGGCAAAACATTCTGAACTTCTACTGCACTGAACATGAACATTGACCATGTTCATCAAATGGTGGCTCGATAGGAGGTTCAACTATGGTACAAAATAGTTGATAACACCTCCACAGTGCAATTGAGTTCAGCAGCCTCAAGTTTAAGGCAGTGAACTCAAACGTGAAGTCAATGAAGGGGAAGGTATGTGCAAAACCAGTTAGAGTTGGACATTGGGATGGCAAGATGGACTTGGAAGTTGTCCCATTGAACGATCACTCAGTGATCTTGGGTCAAGACTTCCTTTGGTTAGCCCGTTCCATGCCGCTTCCGCACGCAAGTCGCTTGGTGTTCTTAGGTGAGTCTGGATCATGGAGCATGTCGATGACGCAGAAGAGCGCGTTGGGGCGTTGGTCGAGGATGTTCTCAGTGCGGTTACTTGAGGATCCTGGCAAGCCCATAAACATGCCTCAATGTAGCATGCGACAATAACAACATTCGGCAAGGGAGAACATGGAAAGTGCACCAAGGCAAGTTAGTCATCCATTGGCAAGGTTGGCTTTGTTGGTAAGAAGAATTGATTTGGTTTAGGAGAAATTTGAGTCTCTATGTGTTTCGGTTGACAATCTGCAACAACCTGGTGGCGAACCGCAACTTGCAGCAACACAGTTCGCAAAAGTCACCAACGAAAGCACGCCCAGGAAGTCATCAAGCGGCCTAGACGCTGAAGGTTTAGTTAAGTCAAGTCTTGACGAGGAACAACGTGAACATGCGTTGGACCAAACAAGCGAACAACAGGTTGTGGATAAGGTTGAGGATGTGAAAGGAAGCACAAGTTCGATCCAAATTGATGAAGAAGGTGATTTTCCATCACGTGATGCGGCAGAAATTATGGATTTCTGTGTCTATGACATCGGTATCCCTAAACCTTAGTTGTTGTAGGAAAAGTTAGAAAAAGTGGGATGTCGTCCAAGTGAAGTGGAGGAAGTCCTTGCTTACTTAGAAAGTAAGCGTAGCTTGCCCGAGAAAGCAGACGAAGGAATGGCCAAGGAGATCCAAGCAGAGTTAAGCATCCTTCAGAGGCAAGATTGGTAATAGACATTGGTGGCCTTAGATGGTTCTAAGCATCAAGGGGACTGCAAAATCAAGACCAGTGCTCAGTTCAAAGGGATGAGCAAGGGTGCCAAGAGGCGAGCATTAAGCGAAGGTTGAGACGGTGTGTTCGACAATTTCACAAGACGGTTGTATGGAAGCAGCAGATGTGAGCACATTAACAATCGGAGTTGTGGAATCCGAACTAATTTAGGCTCAGTTGGAAGAGCTTGGCTACAACACGACAGAAATAAAGGTAGTGTTGAAGTACTTGTGTAAAGAAGGTTTTGAAGACGTTGGGGGGGGTGGTTGTTAGTACCACCCACCATTGTGCATAGTATGAAAACAGCAGCGTGTTGGCTCACTACTCGTGTGGCAGGCAGCGAAGCCATAGGCTCCTTGGCAAGGTGGCCTTAAACAAAAATAACCAAGAAAAATGAAGCAAAGATGAAGCAAGCAACAAACCAAGTAGGGGGTGTTGTAGTTATGTTGAGGATGCAAGCATGCAGATCAACAACAAATGGGACAGAGAGAACTTTGCCTTATGCAACAAGCTTGAGGCAGCCAAAACGTATAGGGAAAGACGGTTGTGGATTGAAGACGTTCGTCTCATGGTGTTAGGCGTGACGGTTGGATTAGCTACTCAACTAGTCTGGCCCATGGGGTACGTAATGGACAAAAGCATGAAGGAAGCATAGAGAACCGGTGACTTAGTAAGTGAGGGAAAAAGCATGGCTACAAGAGTTTCTTTGGAAGCTCAACATTTGTGATAGGTTTCTAGGACGATGATTGTTGGAAACATTGTCGAGATGGAAACAGCTTTGGGTGGAAGAGGGTGTAACGACCTTGGGCTAAGTGCACTTATCCACATCACCTTCACGCCCATAGGAGCCTAGCGCTCCTGCCAAAGAGGCTGGCTTGGGTGCTTGGTAGGGAAAAGACGTTCAATTGGTGGACATAGCTGCTTGGCGAAGGGGACGCCTTGCCCAAACAATGGAACGCTAAAGTTGAGACAAGTGGGGTGTGCAAACCATGCATGGGCATGCACACACACTTAGACAAATTCAGGGCATGGCAAGCCAAACAAAGTGGGAGTGTGGCACATCGACAAGCGGCGTGGGACGGGGATCCAGGAGCTCCACACGCCCAAGTGGACCATCGGGTACGCTAGACGTTGGGAGCTGGGGCATGTTGGACCAAGTACCCGCAAGCTCCACGGAAGACACTCGAGAGACCACGAGATGACAGACGATTGGACAAACGACGACGGCAAGTGGATAAGACGTTGGGCGAATGGACCGTTTGGCATGACCTTCGGCAAGACAAGCGCACTTGTGGGGCGTCGACTTGGTACAACACTTCATTAGCGGCTTAACACGTCAGCGAAGGGGCGCTTTGGCGTGGGCGCTAAGTAAGGGCATGACCATTCTTGGGCCACACCCGCCCACACGGTGGCTATATAAGAACAAAGGAAAAACAAAGACAAGCATGGAAGTCTCATGGACGTCTTGGCACACAAGCAAACTCTAGAGGGGCATCCAAGATTCGGCTAAGTAGCTAAGATGCAATTCGCTCAAATAAATTCACTAAACACAGCAGGGAGTCTATGTTAGACATTGGCTTGGAAAGCTTGCGTTCTTGAAGAATTTGGCTTGGGGGACATTTCGGCAGTAGGCAGAACAAGGGTTTTTGCAGCAGTCGGCAACAAGATGTAGTAAATTCATTTAAAGAGTTCGGATGAGCTGGGCGTCTCTGACAAAGAGATAGTTCACTTATCTTCTTATGTAATTTGTAAGAGGCATGTGAGCTTGTTTATGCCCACCCCAGAGCTTTTCCATATTTGGCAACTCCATGTTGTAACAATTTGGTTTTATATAAAAAAATCAAGGGGTGCGTTGGTTGGGCCACCCCACCCATATGTGTGTCTCTTGGTTTACTTGTATACTGTGCAAATGTTAAGAATTGGCTAAGTATGGATGTTAGTGTAACATGTTAATAAGTAAATGTGCTAAGAGATAAGTGTTTAAGTGAAGCTTCCCCAGGGTTAAGGCATAGTTTGTCGGCAAGCGCTTGAGCTGGCCACGCCCTCAAGATGCTTCCAAGTAGTGCCGCGCACCTCGGCTAGCCAAAGTAGAGTTGGGCGCTAGTCGTGTCTGTGACACCTTCTCCTCATATAGCCTTAATGAAATAAGAGAGGCTCTAGCCAAGTATTGGAGTCATGCAAGAGAGAATGCACCACATGTGGGAGAGAATGCACTAGTGTGCAAGTTAATGTATGAGTGATGGGTGCCACTTGTGTGAACTAGATACAACTAGAGGTGCACCTAGCTTAGAAGAGGCAACATGTGGGGGCAAACATCCTTGAATCAAGGGATTATGTCCCCAAGAGAATGCACCCCACTTAGCTTGGGGAATCCCCAACAAGGATCCGCAAATCAAGGTTTTTTTCCCAGAATCAAGGGATTATGTCTTCATAGAGGTGTGCATATTCCCACCATAAAACATGAAATTCTAGACACAAATCAACAAATTAGGGGATCCATCCTAAAGAAATGTGTGCCCAACATAGATTGAGGTGATTTATGGGTCTAAGTGGAGTGCATTCACCAATTTTTAAGGAGGGAGGGTGTTCCACATAGTCAATACATCCCATCAACCTATACTATACAATAATACATCATGATAGTCACTCCAAAGGGACTCTAAGCCATGTGCAACTGATCATGTTTTGTCAAGATTCAGAATCTAGATGAAGTCATCATAGTCATTTGCTGGATCACCCTCATACAATATGAGGGGTAACAATTGGCTCCAATTGTGGGGTATCTGCTCATTTAAGGAGTGCACGAGAACCATGCCAAATCAAGTAGTAGCATTTTAGAGGAAATTCTTATCACTTCATTAAATCTGGAAATTGCTTGAATTCTAGAGGATCTAACACTATAAATCTAAGATCCTTTGAATGACATCTTGCTTTAGAAACTATCTCAAACAAGGTCTCACCTTGGATTTAAACATTATGCTTTAATCATATATTGGGATAATCACCTCTTGCAATTCACTTAATTTGGAATACAATTTAATTTGCAACTTATAAACCCACTTAATCATCACTCAAAGCATTTAATCATTATGGAGTTTATTTTTCTGCATTTATCTTTCAAATTTCAGAAATGCAGATTTTTACATGTGAATGAACATACTACCTTTTTGTTCAATTTGATGGATGGAGCAGTATTATGTTGAATCTCTCTAGTATCGTGTAAGTATTTCCATAACAATGTGTTTGATTTACTTAGAATATCAACAACTTGCATGCTCAAACCAATTTTGCACCGTATCGAGAAAAGTATCAGCGAGGGTCCAAAATATAACTTCTTGGTGGTATTGGCAGAAAATATTGGAATATTTCAAAAAATGTTTGAAGGCCTCAAAAAAATACAAAAATACTTAGTGTTTTCAATTTTTAAAATATATAAAGCAACAACAACATCAAATAGACACATTGCTACATAAATATGATGATGCAAGTAATAAATAAGATGCATAAGATGCTATGTTGCACGGGGACCCGCCCCCCCCTAAAAAAAGACCCATACCGGTCGTCCCCCCGTTTTGGGGACTTGGGGACCGCTAGGAAACATCCCTAATCTTCCGGGGACTTCATTAGGGACTTGGAGACTTGTTGGTCGTACCCAAAACGTCCCCAATAGATTTCAAGGACTTCTGGACAGATTATGGAGACATTCCATGTAGATTTTAGAGATGTCCCAAGCAGATTTTGGAGATGTTTTGGGCATGTATCTTTAGCTTTGACAATGGACATTAATGATTGGACAATATGATCATTTATCCCATCCATATTTTTCATATTATTCTGAATCTAAATATAATCTTATACAAGTTACAGCTCAAAATATGGGTTGCGTATGATGGATTTTGATTTGGGTTTTTGGTGATTTAAATGTTGTCTTTCTAGCAACATCATTACATGTAGCAAAGTCTCCATGTCAACAAACTAAGAAATGCTTATAATCAAATGTTTGATCATTTTGGGTATTACTCTTGTTCTTCTCATTTTTAGGGTCATATTAGCTTTTACATATTGTATATAGGTGTCTAGGAGTTCTTCAAGTCCAACTCTTCACCCATCCCAACCTCAAGCACTATGAAAACAATTGTGTTGTAAAGACTTAGATTGGGTGCTAAACATTTGAATAAATTCCTATTCAATATCTTTCTTAATCTAAAATATCAATCTAATCTATTTACAGAATGCAAGCATGTATATCCCAAAGTGTTTTGTAGCGGTTTTCAACACAACTATAAAAATCTACAAAACATGTTGAGAAGGGAATGATTTTTAACGCAAACATCATAAACACGAAATATAAGGAAGAAGAGTTGTCATAGAGACAAGCATTCTTCTTGTTGTTTCCTTACACGCACTTGGGGGGTTAACGCAACAGAAATCTTCAAGCTGCTAAGTGCGTCCTTGGGGACAAGTCTCGAGTCAGGTGTTGTCACCTGATCCTCACTCCTCCATTTAGGCCACTCCTAACAGAGCCAAGGGGGGTAGTCCCTAAAAAAGAGTTTCTAAGGTTCTTTAGTTTTTATTTCGTTAAATGATGGACCAGATTCTTCATTAGGAGTTTTTTTTTTATGGATGACAAAGTTAGAACTCAACAAGATATAGCAGTATTTAAAAGATTTACTTCAACATCATGATATTTAACACTGACATTCACAATACGAAAGATACTGAAAGAAATAATAATGATGCAAAATGACCAGTGTCAATGGAGTTACACAAGATTGAGTGCTGCTGAAAGAATGGAAATGTTTTGCTGTGTATCTTGGTTCGTTTTAAATTAGAGGTGAATTAGATGAGTGAGTTAAAAGGGAAAGGGAACTCGAGATATACCTTACGGTAGGAGGAGTGTGTCCCAATTCTGAGAAGAATGGCTCCGCATGAGAAAATGTGGTCTAGACGGAGTTGTGGGGGGGTGTTCAACACTACACCAACAAGGATGTAGCCTAACAGGACCCCACGGTCACCTTCTAATTGTTCCCACTTTCCCTGAAAAATTTGCCCACTATTCCTCAGGTTCGTTACGCCAGATTTTCATAATGTTTTAAGGGTTGTAAATTTTATTAATATGAGTTGATTAATTAGATGTGAGGGATTAATGAATGCACAATACCGCTTTTGATATCCCCAAGTCTCAGACTAAGCTGCAAGGGGTAGAGCATACACAGTAGAGGAAAACATTTGTTTCAATTAGTGAAAGCAAATAGCAAATGTACAGCCCTTCAAGGACGGATTGTGTGCTTGTGTTGCAAGATAGTCAAAGAAATTTAATTCCAAACATAAAGTAAACATGAAAAAAGATGAGTTTTCTAATTGAGGTCGTACTCGGGAAAGTGAGGTTGGGTAAATACTTGGTTACTTTAAAAGAAATTATAAACTTGAAAGAAAAAATGATTGATCTAGAATGACTAAGGCTAACCTACAAAACACAATCTCACCACTTCAAGTACAAATACAGGCTTCCCGCAAATGGGAGAAGAGGGGTGTGGGAGCCGTAATTCCACTTGCTCTTTATTCAAATTAGTTACAATACTGCTGAAAAGGAAAAGCCCTTTTTTTACCCTTGAAAAGTGGGTCAAAAAAAGACTTTACAAGTGCTTGGAAGAAGATGAGTGGAGGAGAGGGAAAGTAGATAGATCGTGGGTGCTCCAGAGGGAGGTGCTGCCAAAACCTTGATTTTTTGGCAGCACCTCCCTCTCTTTTTCCTCTGACCTGCTAAAAACCAGCAAGTTGATTGGGCAAAGTTAGTGGGTTAATGTTTTAAGAATACATAAAAAAAAATACACTAAAGTACTTGTAAAAATTGGAAAATTTGGGACTTTTAAATACAAAAGCAACTAGTGATTTAGATCTAATATTTAGAGATAAAAACTTGCAATCTTTTATATCTAAACATATGCAAGTAAAGAGGAATGGTAAACACTTTAGATTTGATTTTACTTGCAATAATAAAGTAACCAAGAGAAAAAGAAAAAAAAATTGCTTAAAGAAATAAGGATCTCAAGATCCAACTTGAATGTAGTGAAGAATGAAGAGTTCCTGCAGCACAAGAAACATTAGATCTCAAAAAGGAGGAAGTGAAGAGAAAGAGGAAGCAATCAAGCTCCAAGTTCACTTTCACTTGTGGCGATCTGCAAAGCTATAAACTTCAAACAAAAAGGGATCAAATCCGGTGTGATAACTTAAATAAGATGAAAAGAGCACTAGTATTACCGACTACAGCATGCTACTTTCCAGTCTTAGCTACTTAAACACAAGCACACAACTTGAAAACCTCAGATGCCTACTGTATGGACTAAAGATAGCCTTCTTAAGCTAGAAATGATACCACAATTTGCATATGAAGAAGTAAAACTAAGCTAATATCACCTCATGAAACACAAACATTCACCATGAAAAGGATCTTGCACACGATGGACCTCCAAAGTCTTCATTTTTATTCATAAGATAAACAATTTAGAGCATTTCAAGAGCAGAGTTTCTTTGCTTCCATCCTGAACGAGGAAGAAGGCCTCGCTTTTATAGAGTTTACAATCTCTTGGGGGGCAACCACTAACTGGCAGAGAAAGAATGAGTTAACAAGAGTTGAAGGAGTGATTTGTGGGATTGATTGGAGTTGATTGGAATGATGATGCGCCACCTCTACCAAGAGAGATGCGCTCTCACCCATATGCTTAACTATTATCCACTAAGTAGCATTTAGGTGGATTTTCAGTGAGGTGTCAAAGAATTGAACAAATCAATTGTTCATTACACATTAGGGGAATTTTGAGGTCTAAAATGGGTCTCATAAGAGATATAATAAAATATTATGAGTTAGGCATTTTGTGGGAAAGGTATATTTACAGCTCATCTCTTACACCATAACCAATGTAACTATGGTTAAGTTAAATTGAAAAGATATCTAAAATAAAATAAATAAAAAACCATCTTTGATATGATTAAAAGTATAGTACTTTTGAATACATAAAATACTTTTAATATAATATGATGAATGTACTTATAAAGTAATGTACTAATAAAATAAAATATATTAATTTTGAATTTTGAAATATAAGTTACATTTTCAATATTCAAAATATGTTTATAAAATCATGTATTAACTTATATTTATTAAAAATAAAAATCTATTGTAAAATATAGATATAAAACTATATTAAAAAAACATTTTTTAATTTATTTTTCATTTTTTTAATACATTTTCAAAAACACATGTAAACTCTTTATTAATATTTTTTATGATATATATTATGTATATTATATATTATTTTTAATGCAGTAATTAATAACATCATTAAATAAATAAATAAATAAATGTTAATATTAAGATGAAGGAATAGTACATAAATTCTTATCACAAAAAAAATTAATTTTTTTATGATATATATTAAGTATATTATATATCATTTTTAATGCAATAATTAATAATATCATTAAATAAATTTAAAAAAATGTTAATATTAGGATGAAGGAATAGTACATAAATTCTTATCACAAAAAAGTGGTGTTAATATTAAGTAAATTAGATTATATATAATAAAACTATTATAATATAATATCCTATGTTGCACAAGTTTCTGGAATGCGGGTACATCGGGTACGAGGACACGCGTATCCAATACGGCTAGAAGCTTCGCCCAAATTTGCAAGAATCGTAGGGTTGGGAGCGGCAATAATATATATTAATTTTTTTTAAATATATTAAAAAAAATAAATTTAAAAAATACATAATTGATTAATTTCATAGCTTAAACTATTTTATCCTCTTAATCCTCTAGTAGTGTCATGAAATTCATTTTTTTTAAATTTGCTCACTCCTTTAGGTCCACATTATACAAATCTAATTATAATCTCACATTGCTCCTAAGAGTTCTTAGTATTTGGGTGCCTCTGCATTTTTTTTTATGGTAACTACTACTTACTTCTAATTTGAATGAACTTGATTGTTTTAAGTTCAATTAACAAACTTTCAAATCTTTTGGTATCTTGAATTTGATATGGTTTATGATCCTAAATTGCTATATCAGTCAGTATGAATAACATAAGCTAGCTATAATCATTTGAGATATGAATTAAAGTAGTTCAATATCTTAGTATTGTAAAAAATTCATGTATATTCACTTAAGTACACTTGCAACGTATATTGAGTGTGAATGGATTTAAACATTTAAGAAGTGTGGGCCCTCTTTATTTATATAACCTTGAAAATAAAAAAATGGCATTATTGATAGATTCAATTGAAATTTTTGTTATTGGTGATTTATTGACACAATAAACTTGAATCATTCAATTGATTTTCAACACTTTTCTTATGATTTTGGCCTCCGCATGGTCAGGAGCTTGTAGAAGCTCCTTGTCTGTTTGGGAGCTTCTGGAAGCTCCCAAACAGACAGGGAGCTTCTACAAGCTCCCAATAAAAAGGGAACGGCAAAATCAAGTTCCCGAAAAGCTCCCAAGTTCCCAAGGAAGCTCCCATCAAAAAGGGGACGTTTCGTACCAGCTCCCAAGCTCCCAGGAGCGGGGAAACGTCGGGTATGGGTTACCAAAATCCCGGGAGCGGTACCCGTGCAACTATGATAATATCTTATTATGAGAATAGTTCTTTCAAATTGTTATACATTAAGGGTTCGCGTATGTATTTGGTTTTATAACTTGAATGTGCATGTTTGGTTTATGTTGATATAGATGAAGGTGTTTCAGAGGTTAAAAAATGATCATAAAATATGAACCTTGAATATTATCTAAATTTTTAAAAAAATGTAGTATTAGTATTAATATTCAAGCGGATGATAATACATATAATAATTTTTTATAAAAGGATATTTATTTTAATAAAATAAATAAATATATTTTTTATATTTAAATAATAATTATAATAGATTATTACATATATTAAGTATTTAAAAAACAAAACAAAAATTAATCACAAATTATTGTTATTTTTATTATAAAATGTTAAGTGATTTTGATTTTAAATAAAGATTTGACATATATTTATAAATTGAAAAAAAGAATTACATAATTTTTGTTTTGAATAGAGTGTTTTTTTTTTTGTAATTGTAATTTATTTTATATTAAAATATAGGAAAAGTAATTACATAATATTGGTTTTGAATAAAGCATTTATCTTTTTGGTATTTGTAATTTATTTTATATTAAAATATAGAGTACTTTTCTTTCTAAGTACTTTAGTACATTTATATTTTATTCAAAAATAATCTATGAGAACTATTTTCATAATGAGTACTTTATTTACAATATTCATATAATTAACTATGAGTTTTCATTCATCATTTACAATTTGACAAATAAGCATCATTAACTCAACCAATGCCACCTCAACCATTATAAATGATGCCATCCTCTAAAATGTGATTGGTTGTTTTAAAGTGGATTTTGATAGTACATTTTTTGTTTTGAGGCCCATTTTTTACCTCAAAATTCCCCTAATGTGTGTTTTGAGATCCATCAGGCCAATCAATGCCCATTTCTTTTTTTATTTTTTATTTTTTACATGTTCATACCCTGCAGGGATATTGTAATAAATGACTTAGCATGATGAAATTATGTAAAAGGTTTGGCTTTCTTGGGACTTAGTCATTAATACTTTACTCTAGGGTGTTTTTTCCTTCAGAATTATATGTCGTTTTTTTAATGACTTATCATTTTTGAGTTTTTCACTGGCTCCTCCAAAGCTAAAGTAAATGTCTTAGCAGTTAGGCCTTAGGAGGTTATTAAAACCTATGTGTCAATGTATATTACCATGTTAATCATTGTTTTTTATTCATATTAATATGTTCTAAATCCCCCATAGGTTTTTTTTACTTTTTGTTTTTCCAGGCTTATTTTTAATAAGTTAATTAAAAATATTCAAAAATGCATACAAGTGTGGTCTAGGGGCAAAATTTTCCATGGGGGTGTTTATTTTCTTACTCATAACACCCACTTAACCCCTAAACCCACTTGCCTATGGTTTCGAGTAATTATTTATCTTCAAAATTAATTATTACTCGAAAATGATAAAAAATACCAAAAAACTGGATAAAGTGAAAAATTTGGCAACTCATAAAATAAAGGAAACATGTCGAAAGTGAATTTATGAGTTGGCAAAGTAAAGTGGAAACATTTCTAAGGTTTCTAAAACACTTTGGAATGTTTTTCTCGGCAAATAAAGGCAAGTCGATTTTGCTAAATCAAGTGGAGCACATCTCTCAAGAAAAAGATGGAAATTGTAAGGATAATAACAAGTGTTGAGTTATGAATTGGAAGTTGGCATATTTTTTGCCTTTTCCATCCTTTAGCCAACCCATATCCATCTCATGCCAACTCAAGCAAAGCACTCTCTCTTGGGAAAGTGCACCCCCCTCTCTTGGCCATATTTTATATATAAGCAAGGCATTGCTCCATTATTTCAGTGTGGAAGCAAGGAACCTCTGCTCCTATAATGTATTGTTGCTCTACATTTTGAATAAAGTTGAGACTTTGGAGGTCCGAATTGTGCAAGAGTATCATGAATGTGAATGTCGTGCCAAATCGAGGTGATATTTAGTTAGTTATTGCTTTCTTTTCTTTCAAGGTTGTTGATCTCTCTAGCTTAGAAGGTCATTGTTGGCCACAGAGTAAGCATTTGTAGTTTCAAGTTGCTTGTTTATGCTTTTATTACTAGAGATCTAGGAGTAGCAAACTGTAGTCGGTAATACTTATGCTCTCTTAATTTCTTTTAGTAAAACATACTGGATTTTGTTCTCACTTGTGTTAAGGATTTGTAGCTTGCAGATCATCTTAGGTGAAGGAGAAGTGGGAGCTCGATTGCATCCCTTTTCTATTCATACTTTTATTTGGATCTAACACTTCTTGCAATTTCAAGCACCTCTACATCCTCACAGAAATTCAAGCCGGAGCATGAGAACCTCTTTTCTTCCTCTTTTCTTCTCTTCAAAAAATTAATCTCTCTTTGGTTACTTTTAGCAAGCAAGCTTAGATTTCCTTTAAAAGAACTTATCATAAATTTCCTAGCTTCTTTATCTTACTAGATTTAAAGGTGCTTTAAATTTGCAATCTTAAGCTTTAGATCTAGTTTATGTTCTTAGTACTTAAAGTGGCATAAATCTCTATATTTTTCACAAGTACTAACTTGTATTTTTCTTTATTGTATTTTTACACTAATCTGCTAATTTACAAATAATCAGCTTGCTAGTTTTTGCATTTTATGGACAGGACAAGTGGAAGTGTTGGCGAAATTTCAAAGTTTTTAGCCTCTCAAAGCGCCTCCAAATCCCCCCTCTGCAATCCCTTTCTTCCAGCAAGCTATTGTAAGCCTTTTTTTATCAATTTATAAGGTTAAAAGGAAGCCCTTTATTAAATTATCAACATTGTAATAATTTAATAAAAGAGCAAGTGGGATTATGTCTCCCACACCCTCCTTCCCCTAATTTGGGAGAAGCCTGTATCTGTCCTTGAAGTGGTTTGATTTTTTCAGATTAAATTTGACTACTATAATAATCTTTAGATTAGCTAAGTTTATTTTAACTTTACAATTTCAATCAAAGCAATCAAATACTAACCCGACATTTTATTCTCGTAGTAATTAGTCTCACAAGTTTATTTGATGTTTCTGTTTACACAAGCACACAATACTTCATAAAAAGGGTTGTATCTTTTGTACTTTGCTCGAGTCTTGGGGATATCAAAAGCAAAATCGTGCATTTGTTAATTTTTTCACATCCAATTAATCAACTTATTTTAATAAAAGTAACCACCCATAACATTACGAAAATTCGGCGTAACGACTTTGAGAAGTGTTGCCCACCTATTTCAACTAGGTGGCAACCTCATGTACATTGAAGATGTACATTATGTGCAGTTTGTACCATGGAAAAATTCTGGGGATTTTTCATTCAGCAGGGCAATTATGCCCCTTTTGTACACGAAATGTCCGCTCCCCTGCGTGGGATAATTAATGTAACTTTATATGTCATCATGGGTCATTCCTCTAAGGATGTCACCATGGACTTTATTATCAGGGAAGTCCTCTTCACCGAGTGTTTTTTTTCCCTTCCAGTTAATTTTGTTAATTAACAATTTTAATTGGTTGGGTTTTTCACTCACCAATCCTCCAAAGTGGTGAATTGGCGTTCTGATAATCAAGCCCATGAGGTGGCTAAGGTTTCAAGTTGTTGTCCATGACCATGCTAGCCATATCTTATAGTCTTGCGGAATTTCGGTAGGATTTTAATTTCTATTTTGATTTTTTCTTAATTAATTAACTTTACCATTTGGTGGTTAATTAATTAAGTTTCGATGTAATAATGTAATTTATTGAACCTTGGCATTTTGTAATAGGGGCTATGAATGCAAATGAAAAAGCTATGACACCCCCTAAGCCATTGGTTCAATTCCCATGTCATTCTGACAAGGAGTTGGGAAGTTAGACCAATTTTGGTTAAGACAAGGTATTTTTTCCTAGGAAATTAATCTAATTTCCAAGGATGAAAAATTAAATTATTTGATTTTGAAGGAAAAAATCAAATAAGGCCATGGTAATTAAGTTTGGGAGGTGGCTAATCATAGTTAATTTTTATTTAAATAAACCCCCCCATGGTCAAAATAAATTTTTGAAGATTTCCCAAGTGGGGTGCCCTCTTGTCTTAATAAAAGATAAAAAAATAAAATATTTAAAGTAAAAGATTAAAAAATTAAAAAAAGAATAAAAAATCAAAATTTGAGTCAAAGGAATCCCCAGATAAAAAATAAAATAAAATAAAGATTTAAAATAAAAGATAAAAAATAAAAGATAAAATAAAAATAAAAAATAAAAGATTAAAAACTAAAATAAAATAAAAAAAGATTTAAAAAAAAAGATTTAAAAATAAAAAGATAAAATAAAAGATTAAAAGATTTAAAAATAAAAAGATAAAAATAAAAAGTAAAAGATAAAATAAAGATTAAAAATTAAAAATTAAAAATAAAAGATTAAAGATTATATAAAAGATTAAAAAATTCAAGATAAAATTCAAGATAAAATTAAAAATAATAAAATTGAGTCAAAGGAGGCCCCACTTGAGTCATGGAAACCCTAGATCTAAGGGTTAAGCTTCATTGTGACATGGATCTATCTTTTTGGCCATTGATTTGAAAAGACACCCTTGCTTATGATTGGTGGATGGCTTGCAAAGTCAACAAACCTAGATCTAGTGGTGGAGATCTAATCTAGATCTAGATCTAATCTTGGCCATTGATTTTCAAGGGGTTGGGGTTGCTCCTCAACTATATAATGAGGGTCTCACTCCCTCATAGAGAGATCTCTCTCTCATGCTATTGTTATGCTGCTGAAATCTTTCTCTCTTCTCCTCTCATATTCTCTCAAGCATTTGGCCCAAGCCTCTTGCTATTGTTGTATTGAATCTTACCCTAGTTGGGCTATAATAGAAGAAAGCTTTTGAGGCAAATTGTTGGTGTGGATCTCTCATTTCATGCTTGGATTAGTGAGGTAACCTTGTGGATTTATCAATTATTGTTGCATTTGTTTAGCTTGGAAGCTCTCCACGAAATATTTTGTGGAGAGACTTGTAGGTAGAAGTATTTTTATTTTCATTTGTGAGTATATTGGTAAGATTCTACAAAGTATTTTGTAGGATTTATTTTTTGTGCTCATCTCTTGGCTTACTTGTTGCAGCTCTAATAGATTTGTTTTGCAGGAATCTAAAGCTAAGAAGGGCTCCTCCAAGGGTTTATTTCTTCAAATTTGCGTTTTCGTCCATATTTCTTTCTCTCTCCCTAAACTGAGTTTTATTCACTGTATAGTGAATAAAACCCTTGTTTTAGGGCTTTCTTCCATTGTAGATTAGTATAGAGTTATAAATCTGCTGTTAATACATCATTTGGATGCCCAAAAATTCATTTTTAAAAGTACTAAAACTTCTTTTTCCAAAAATTTCAAGTTCAGATTTTTTAGTAAATTTTCTTGGTTTTATACTAATCTGTCCTAACTTTCTGTTTTAGTGTTTCTGCAGTAAATTCCAGCAAGTAAAGTTGTTGGTTTGTTGCAGGTTTATGCACAAAAGAGGGGGTTATGCTGCCCAAAATTGCCTAAAGAAAGCCCTAGAAAAGTTCTGGTCCAAAAGGGGCCAAAAAACCACATTTCTTCTCTTTCTTCTACAAGATTGTAAACCCCAAAAGAGAAGTTCTCTTTGGGGTATTCTCTAAAGCTTTACAAGCTGCTGTAAATCTGTATATGAATAGTGTAGAGGTAGCCTAGATAACTAGTTGCTTAGATTTATGTTTATGCAAGTTTTATTTCTGTTTACCCACCTTCCCTTAAGGGATTGAAGTGAGGTTAGGTTAAATTTTGTATTTTTTGTTTACCCACCATCTCTGTAACAGAGATTGTTGTGTGGTTAGGACATTGTTTAGCTAATTGCATTTTCCTTTCAAAGTAGCTAAATTTAAATTTTATTTTCTGTCA
>LPNX011110664.1:395359-442414 GCA_001517045.1 Pseudotsuga menziesii
AGCACCGGGACATTGGGGTTTGACCTGGGAGCTACAGGTGGACTTGTTTCCACTGTTTTGAGCGCACCAGCATTCCTTCTTTGACTTGAGAAATACTAGATTGGGGTAGTCACACCACTGGTTCGAAAACTAAACTTCAAGAGGAAAAACCTTAATAAAATCTACCTAAAACGAACCAAGAGACATTGCAAAACCGGTTCTATAACATTTTCATTTCAGCAACTTTTCACTCCAATATTGCACTTGTTTCCTTTCAGTTATTGTTGCACCTGCAAAGCAAACCTAATAATTTTCTAACTTGTGGATATTAATCAACTGGTTTACATTTTTCTGCTATTTATCTGAGTATTGTCATCATCAAGTTTATTCATAACATTACTGTCTAATACTGTTCATATTACTCAACTGTGATTATATGATTTTTCATTTATCTTGATAATATTGTTCATAAATCTTTCATAACTGTGTATATTGTTCATAGTTTAATCTCATCTCATTTTAGATAACTTAACCTGTGGGATAATTAACTTAGACTGCATCCATTGAAAGTTGCATTCTCTGACTCCATTACTTAGGCACTGGTTATATTAAAAGGATTGACTGTCATAAAAGTATTGCATCTTGCATTGGTTTGACTGTCATCTCTCAAAACCTTGGCCTCACACCTTAATAAGATCCCTTTAATTTGTAATTAATTAATAAATCAGGAACTTAGTCTTCCGTAGGGACTTCCCCCCTTGGCTCTGTTGGGATCTTGCCTAAACGGAGGAGTTGTGGACTGTGGTGACAGTGGTCCCCAGCTCTCACTTGCCCCCAAGGACACACATAGCAGGTTGTGACTTTCCTGTTCCTTAAAGTGTGAATTAGGCGGCAACAAGAAGTAGTGGGAAAATTCTTCAGGGAAAGCACGAACAACTAGAAAGCGACCGTGGGGTCCCGTTATGCTACATCATTGTTGGTGTAGTGATGAACACCTACCACGACTCGATCTAGCCCACATTTTCCCATGGATAGCCGCTCTTCCCAAATCTGGACATATTCCTAGTACCATTCGGTATATCGAGAATCCCCTTCCTTTAATTACTCATCATTCTTACTAATTAAAATTGACTGAGTACACAGCAAAACATTTTCCCTTTTTCAACAACACTCATTGTTTTGTGACTCCATATTGTCACTGGTTTAATTCCTACATTCTCTATTTGCTTACAGTCATGTTGTGATTATTGATATATCTTGTTATGTTGTTGAATTAAGTTCTATAACTTTGCAAAGTGTCTTGTCAATAATTTATTCATTTCTAACTTCTAAAAAACAACCCTATCCTTAAAACATTTAAAACACTTAAGAGCCTTAGAAACTCTTTTTGTAGGGACTACTTGTTGCCACCTTTCACACACCTAGGGGGAACATGACAGAAATCTTCAAGCCACTCGGTGTGTCCTTGGGGGAAAGTCTCGAGTCAAGGCTATCACCTTGTTCTTGAATCCTCTGTTTACGCCAACTCCTAATAGAAGCCAAGGGGGGTAGACCCTATTAATTTCTAAGGTTGTTAAGGCTTAGTGTGATGATTTGTGATCGAGTTATTTAGGAGTTTTGATGAAAATACTGAAACGAGATATTGCAATAAGAATTGTAAGCACAACAGCATATTGATTATCTTAACACATGATAAATAAATGATGTTGAAGCAAATGATTGTATGATAAAAATACTAGTGCCAAAAATGGAGTCGGAATAAGAAAGTGTTGTTGTAGCGTCGAGAAATGTGTTGCAAATGCTCTTGGTCAGTTTTAGCTTATTGTGAATAAATGAATGAAATAGATTAGGGGGAAGGGAACTTCAAATATACCTGACAGCATGCGGAGTATGTCCAAAACCCTTATCTAGTTCCATGTGAAGAATATGTGGGCTGGATCGAAGTCTCTGGGATGTGTCCAACACTACACCAACAAGAGTGTAGCCTGATGGTATCTCGAGGTCACTACCCAGTTGTTCTCGATTCCTCTGTGAACTTTGCTCGCAACGGATTAATTCGAGACGTTGGATTTTCGCCTTGAGAGGTTAATTTAAATGTGAACCTATCTTAACTAGCCACCTGCATTGCTTTTGATTCAGCGAACTGGTCGGCAGAACCACAGTGGTGCAGAGAATACACAACGGAATCTTGGTAATTTTTAAGGATTTTAAAGACTGAGTTTGTTTGTTAAAAAGAAAAAAATAAAACTCCAAGAATCTCTTTCAATTGAAATGAACCTCAATCAAGAAAGCAAGGAGGGGATAATTTTAAGATGATAAGTGAAAAGTAACACAAAGAACTAAATAATCAATAGTTTTCTAATTAATCCTACCATGCATCTCTTTTCCCTTTTGGGTAACTCAAGAAGTCGTGGGGTTAGTATTTGTATTACTTTTGATCTAGTAAAGATATATCTTATACTGCTCTGCAATATGAACCTAAACAAAAAGACAAACCACGAAAAATGGCACCGACACAAATTCCCCTGGGGGGGATGGGAAGTGGGCTCTAAAGAGCCTACTCGGAGTCTTTTATTAAGTGGTTACAAGATTCTTAAAGAATAATGGTCCTTGTTATTTGGGATCCAAAAGCTTACAACTTAGTCAAAAATCGATCGAATCGAAAAGGGGAGCTCCAAAAAGCTCCAAATGGCTCAAATCTCTAAAATTTGGCCAACGTTTCCCTCTCTTTTTCGACGAACCTGCAAAAATAAACAAGCTATTAAAAGTACAATATGCTCAAAAACACTTTAAGAGTCTTTGAAAAATTCCCAGAAAAAAACCCTAAAAATTTCTAAGTTAAAAACTAGAAAAGAAATGCTTAAAATGACCGAGGAAAGAAAGCTTTCCTTATGATCTTGGTTTGATTTTTAACCAACGAATATGATGTGCACTTTTATGCTAGATCTAAAATTGAAAGCATCGAAAACAAATCTTTAGACTTTGCAAGATTAAAAAATACTCATTTTGAACAAAACTTGCAAGAAAAGAATTTTAATGACTAGATCTAATTTAGATATAACCTTTAAAATGTTTAGATCTAGATTAGAACTCAGATCTATATAAAATATTACTCTAGCAACTAGACCTGAAGACAAAGATCCAAGTAACTAGGTGAAATTTTAAATTTAGAAGGAGGAAGAGATATGGAGAGGAAAGGCTTGTTGCAGCAAAAAGTTGGCCCAAAGACTTCATAGTGGGATGTCAAGGGACTATGCCGTTTAGAGATGTCAGAAGTAACGTGGAGTCAAACTAGATCCATGATTCCTCCAAGCTAAGCAACCTGTCAATTACTCAACAAACTTGCAAACCCGTGAGATCTAGTGATTACACATAAATCGAGTTTAAAACAACATGCATGTAATCTTATAAAACATGTCATATCTAGATCTCTAAGTACATGTATTCAAAATAGAAGAAACAAGTAAAGTTACTTATAGCCTTCTATTTCTAATGATTGGGAGCAATCATTATTAAGCCAGATTCGTAATCCAAGATGCGAGAATTTGAAACAACACACAGATTACCTCATGAAGATCAGACAGTATTGGTCCACACACAATAGCACCACACCATTAGCCTCCAAAGATTGATTTATTATAGCAAAATCACAAAATACTCTATCAATTACAAATAGCAAGCACCTTCATCCAACTCTAACTAACTTGAATGAGAGAATGCATGCTTTATCTATAGCCAGAGAGGCCCTGAGGGGGCACAACTCTCACTGCCAGAGAGAGGTCGAGTGAAGAAGAGTTTATTGGAGATTGAACTGAGTTGAAGTGAGTGGAACTACAGAGGTAGATGCCACCTCTTCTACCAACCCTCACCAAACCATTTTCTAGCTTCCAACTAACCCAAGTGTGAGCCTTGAGGGTGGCGTCATCCCCCACGCGCAAGTCATGGCGATCCCTACCAACTTCATAATTCACCATTCTCCAAGGATTAACCAAAGTTCACAACTCATGTGGAAGAGGTCGCTAATTAAGGGGACCCACTTGCCATGTCAATTTGACTTGCCACACCAACCCATGCGAATCTCAAAGGAGGGGGCGAATTTATTCATGTGAAGATGACTTAGGAATGTGTGGTGGGGTCTCCAAATAATAATAAACTCATTACTTTATCCATTACTCAAGTCGTCTTTCACTATTTGGAATGAAGCCACTTTAATTTTGACTTTATAATTTTTTACTTTAGTGCCAAATCGTTGCAACTTTAGCATTAAAATGTCCTTTTGATGCTCTATTAGCTAAATAATGCTTTGCGGGGTGTTTTAGCTGCCCGAATCATAGGAAAAGTGGCCTTTGAGGTAAAGAGGATGCTCTGAGTGTAAAAACGAGCATCCCCACGCCAAAAACAGACTCTGAACCCATCTTTTATGCCCTTTACAATTTTTTTAATTAAACCATTAAAAATGGCCTAATTTTGCAGGAAAAAATAATTTTCTTGGAATTGAACAAAAACCTAGGGGGACCTAACACATGTCCATACGACTCACTTTGAATCCCTAGCATGTTTATAAACATTGACACAGAGGTTCTAATAACCTCCTAAGGCCTAACCACCAAGACAACTACCCCAACTTTGGAGGCATGAGTGAAAAACTCAGAAATTATTAGTCGTTTGTTCAACAACCAATAATTACCAAGGAAAAATCACTCTGGGCTAGTCAGCTTGATGTCTAAGTTACAAAAAAAATTTACAAAATCCCAGAAAAAGCTTGGTGGAATTTTGGACCCTGAAGAAAGAACAAGTATACTTGTTCTACTTTGTCGGTTCACTTGAAAAATCCTCCAAGTCCAAGTTAGGTAGTAACACTACCCCCCTTGGCTTCGTTAGGAGTGAATCCTAAACGAAGGATTCAGTATCAGGTGACAGTACCTGACTCAAGACTTTCCCTAAAGGACGCACCAAGCAGCTTGAATATTTCTATTGTGTTTTCCCCCAGGTCCGTAAGAGGCGGAAACAATTAACAAAACCACACACATGAAGCCACATACTCAAAACACTCATCATGTGAAGGATGGCGCAATTACCAAGTAAGGATGGCAATGCGAAAGGGTGAGGGATTCATGGGATTCACTTAACTTAAAGTGGAGTGGATTGGGAGTGGTGGGCGCCACCTCATTCCATTGGAGATTCATTAATCTATTTGTCACATGCCATATCAACCATTCGCCCAAGCTATGGAAGGATGGGGCATACCCAATCTTGGAATGATTTGCCACTACCAATTCATCTCTTAATCACACCCTTTAATCTTGGAGACAACTTGCCCATCACTAAAAACAAGAAACGACACTTCCTCCATGTCATTCCATTAAGATTTGACTTGAATTTTGACTTTGTCCTTAGTGCATTTTGTCGCTTTTTAGCATTTTAGGGCATTTTGTCACATCGTTAGAGAAATAATGCCATACGGGATAATTTAGTCACCCAGAGCATAGGAAAAGTGGGTCCTAAGGTAAAGAGGATGCTCTGAGTGTGAAAACGATCATCCCCACGCCAAAATCGGACCCTGAGCCACACTTTATTACAACATGAAACTTTCCATTTAAACCATTAAAAAATGGCTTGATTTTGCGGGAAAGTTTTTTTTCCATAATTAAAAAAAAACTAGGGGAGACCTATTACAGTTTCATAATGACCCAAAACCATGTCTAGCATGCTTATATACATCGACACATGAACTTTAATAGCCTCCCAGGGTTTAACCACCAAGACGAAAATTCCAGCTTTGGAGGAGCGGTGAAAAACTCGAAAACTATACATTGCTTATTCAGCATTGCATAATTGACAAGGGAAAAACACCTTGGAATGATCATATTGACGTCTAAGTCCTAGGAAGCCTAGTCCTTTAAAATTTTTGTGCCATGATAGCACATTTATTACAAAAATCCCTGCAGGTTATGAACATGCATTTATAAAAAAAGAGGCCCATAAATGGCCTTGATGAACTGTGGAACCTTTTGAGCACTAACAACGAACAACTGGCTTGTTCATGACTTCGGTGGCTCATTGGAAATCCCATAAGTGCAAAATTAGTGGATAACATCTGGATCCAACTACGAGACATGTGCTCGATCTAGTCTCTTAGGAAAGGAGAGCATACGAGAACACCATAATCTTCGATTTCTATAACCTGTGAAAACATCTCAACTTGACAAAAGAAACCTTTAGTAGCACAAGTTTTATATAAAACCAAATGAACCATAAGTTGCTTTATTCAAAGAAATAACAGAACTTAACTAAAAATTTATTTATTCCCAATTACGGAAGGAAAATGCTAAAAGTAAATTCTCGCTTTAAGGATCTTATTTTCCTACTCTAAGCATAACATAAAAAGTTAGGTGTAATCGAAAATCCAATGTAGCCACCTAAGCATTTCATTAATATAAAAAAAAAATTCCTTGTCTTTGGTTACCAGCCAAAGTAAAGACACGTTTTTCAGAAAATGCAAACAAAAAGATTTTCAAAGGTATCATAGGTTGGATTTTCAATAAAATTCCAATAGTTATCATCCCTATCTATGTCAAATATGAAAGAGTGTTAACCATTGGTACCAAGTCCCTGGTTATCTCCATCCTCCTTATGATCATAACAATCCTCTTCAAAAAGCTGGGTTTCAAAGATATCACAAGGTACCCAACTTTCCAAATATTCGTCATCAGGTGGAGAGCACGGAGGATTGTCATCACACAAAACTTCAAAGATTGGATTTTCAAATAAAGTCTCATAGTCATCATCCATGTCAGATATAAGAGATTCTTCATCACTTGTATCATGCTATTGACCGTACTTGTCCTCCTCCGGATCATAATCATCTTCTTCAGAAAAAAGGTCACAAGGTAATAAACCTCGTAAACTTTTATTTGTATGCCCATTATAGATTTCATCAGAAGTTCATAAGCTTTTGTAATGGTTTCATCTTGAGATCGATCTGGAGTACAAATGTGATCTTCGTCACTAAAATAATCATGGGAGGGTCCTCGATCTTCAATATTCTCTATTGATGTGAAATGAGGAGGGTCTTCAACAATATTTTCAATTAATGGCTCTTCATGCACAAACTCAATGGGATCATCATGGATTTCTTCTTCATTGTGATCTGTTGGAGGTAGCACCTAATACCTATCATTTCCTATCTTGATGAGACGAGGTAATTTAGGGTCTTCCCTCATGATACTCTATCCAGGGAAAGGAAGCGGAAAGGAACCTTTCCAGGAACTTGTCTAAATCTTCCATGTCAGTCTCTCCTGTATGCCACTACCTCAAGAATATTCTGAGGAAGCTTGAAAGGGAAGTAATACCTTTATTTGGAAGACCATTGAGATACCATTCACAAGCATTTCCTCGTAGTACTAACAAACATCTCCATCATATTATCTTCATACAAAACATTGAAGTCAACCAGAATTTTAAGAAAAGATATGACATGTTGTACCTATGCATGCTTATTTCCCCAGAATATAGGTAGATGATCAGATATATCGTCACCATTATGATAATTAGGAAATCCTGGGATGTTTGAGAAGTTGATGGAAGGATATTCACTGGAAATCCGAGCTCTTTCCTCATCCATATTGTTTACTCAATAGCAAGCATTTGATATAACCATGGAGTTGTCAAAATAATGAGCTTTGAATATTTTGCTATGTTGGATAGGCTCATCTACACACAATCAATCTCAGCAATTTATATGAGAAACGAAGTCGCCATGTGAAAAGAAAAATATGCATGATAAAAAATTTCACAAAAACTTCTATTTTTTTTCTTTTCTTTGTAAAAAGGAAAACAGGTTAATGGAGTCATCAAACAAAGAATCAAAGATCTACTCTAATCATTCATCAAACAAAGAAAAAACAAAACAAAGAGAAAAGAGAATCGTAACCCAGGAATAAAAAGATTTATGCTTAGCAACGATGCAAAAAGATGTTGTCGCCTTAAACACACCTGAGGGGTTAACGCAGCAGAAATCTTCGAGTTGCTAAGTGCGTCCTTGGGGCCAGGTTTTGTGTTAGGTGTTGTCACCTGATTCTGACTCCTCCGTTTAGTTCACTACTAACGGACCCAAGGGGGGTAGTCCCTAAAAAAGAGTTTCTAAGGCTCTTTGGGTTTTAGTTTGGTAAATGATGGACCAGATTGTTTAATATGAGTTTTTTCATGGATGACAAAGTTAGAACTCAACAAGATATAGCAGTTTTTAAAATATTTACTTCAACAGCATGATATTTAACACTGACATTCACAATTCGAAAGATACTGGAAAAAATAACAATGATGCAAAATAACCAGTGCGAATGGAGTTACATAAGATTGAGTGTTGTTGAAAGAATGGAAATGTTTTGCTATGTATCTTAGTTCGTTTTAAATAGGAGGTGAATTAGATGAGTGAGTTAAAATGGAAAGGGAACTCTAGATATACCTAACGGTACAAGGAGTGTGTCTGAATTCTGAGAAGAGTGGCTTTGCACGAGAAAATGTGAGCAAGATGGAGTTGTGGGGGGGTGTTCAACACTACATTAACAAGGATGTAGCCTAACAGGACCCCACGGTCACCTTCTAGTTGTTCTCGCTTTCCCTAAAAAATTTGCCCACTGTTCATCAAGTTTGTTACGCTGTATTTTCGTAATGTTTTAAGGGTTGTAAATTTTATTATATGAGTTGATTAATTAGATGTGAGGGATTAATGAATGCACAATACCGCTTTTGATATCCCCAAGTCTCAGACTAAGCTGCAAGGGGTAGAGCATACATAATAGAGGCAATCGTTTGTTTCGATTACTGAAAGCAAATAACAAATGTACATCCCTTCAAGGACAGATTGTGTGCTTGTGTTGCAAGATAGTCAAAGAAATTTAATTCCAAACATAAAGTAAACATGAAAAAGATGAGTTTTCTAATTACTACAACCAAGAATCTCTTTCAGGCCTGGAGGTTGTACTCGAGAAAGTGAGGATGGATAAGTACTTGGTTACTTTACAAGAAATTATAAAATTGAAAGAAAAGATGATTGATCTAGAATGACTAAAGCTAACCTACAGAAAACAATCACACCACTTCAAGTACAGATATAGGCTTCCCCCAAATAGGGGAAGATGGGAGTGGGAGTTGTAATCCCACTTGCTATTTATTCAAATTTTTTACAATACTACTAAAAAGAAAAAACCCCTTTTTGACCCTTGAAAAATGGGTCAGAAGAGATTTTACAAGTGCTTGGAAGAAAAGGAATGGAGGAGAGGGAAGGTAGATGAATTGTGGGTGCTCCAGATGGCCAAAAACTTAATTTTTTAGTGGTATCTCCTTCTCTTTTTCCTCTGACCTGCTAAAAGCCAACAAGCTGATTGGGCAAAGTTAGTGGGTTAATGTTTTAAGAATACATAAAAAATACACTACTTAAGTACTTGTAAAAATTGGAAAAAATTGAGACTTTTAACTACGCAAGCAACTAGTGATTTAGATCTAATATTTAGAGATAAAAACTTGCGATATTTTAGATCTAAACATATGCAAGTAAAGAGGAATGATAAACACTTTAGATTCGATTTTACTTGCAATAATAAAGTAACCAAGAGAAAGAGAAAAAAAATTGCTTGAAGAGAGAAGGATCTCAAGCTCCAACTTGAATATAGTGAAGAATGAAGAGTTTCTTCGGCACAAGAAGCATTAGATCTCAAAAAGGAGGAAGTGAAGAGAAAGAGGAAGCAATCGAGCTCCAAGTTCTCCTTCACTTGTGGTGATCTACAAAGCTATAAGACTTCAAACAAAAAGGGATCAAATCCAGTGTGATAACTTAAATAAGATGAAAAGAGCACTAGTATTACCAACTACAACGTGCTACTTTCCAGTCTTAGCTAATTAAACACAAGCAAGCAACTTGAAAACCTCAAATACCTACTCTATGGACTAAAGATAGCCTTATTAAGCTAGAAATGATACCACAATTTGCATATGAAGAAGTAAAACTAAGCTAATATTACCTTCTGAAGCACAAACATTCACCATGAAAAGGATCTTACACACGATGCACCTCCAAATTCTTCACTTTTATTCACAAGATAAACAATTACAGTTACAAGAGCAGTGGTTCCTTGCTTCCATCCTGAATGAGGAAGAAGGCCTCTGTGGGGCAACCACTAACTGGCAAAGAAAGAATGAGTTAACAAGAGTTGAAGGAGTTGAAGGAGTGATTTGTGGGATTGATTGGAGTTGATTGGAATGAGGATGTGCCACCTCTCCCAAGAGAGATGCGCTCTCACCCATATGCTTAACAAACCCACACACATGAAGCCACATACTCAAAACACTCATCACGTGAAGTGTGGCGCAATTACCAAGTGAGGATGACAATGCGAAAGGGTGAGGGAATCATGAGATTCACTTAACTTAAAGTGGAGTGGATTGGGAGTGGTGGGAGCCACCTCATTCCATTGGAGACTCATTAATCTATTCGTCACATGCCATATCAACCATTCACCCAAGCTATGGAAGGATGGCGCATACCCAATCTTGGAGTGATTTTCCTTCTACCAATTCACCTCTTAATCACACACTTTAATCTTGGAGAGGACTCGCCCATCACTAAAAACAAGAAACGACACTTCCTCCATGTCATTCCATTAAGATTTGACTTGACATTTGACTTTGTTCTTAGTGCATTTTGTCGCTTTTTAGCATTTTTTGGCATTTTGTCGTATCGTTAGAGAAATAATGCCATACAGGATAATTTGGTCACCCCGGAGCATAGGAAAAGTGAGACTCGAGGTAAAGAGGATGCTTTGAGTGTGAAAAAAAAGCATTCCCATGCCAAAATCAAACCCTGAACCACACTTTTATTACAATATGAAATTTTCTATTTAAACCTGTTGTCACATATATAGTAGTTGGGCTACTTTTGTTCCTGAGTAGTTCTTTGAGCCAGCCCTTTACTATGAGATCAGCAGATGATGAGCCATCAGTTGATGATCTCCCACTTTCAGCAAATCCAGAGCATCCAGATTGACCAGTGCTATGCCATGACTGAGCCTCATGACCCCAGATTCGATGATAGGGTTAGCCATTTTTCTTTCATGACCCAGTGCAGAGCTTATTATAGTGCCCATGATATGTAGCAGCAGCAGTTGTTCCAGTGATCGTCAGAATGGTTTCAGATCCAATGCAGGTATATGACCCAGGTGATATTATGGTTTGTGCATATGGATTTTGATGTTGCTCTGTTGCCTATTTAAGCAGTAAGACTCGATTGATTTTGATTATATGTTGGCAATACTTTACCTTGGTTTACGTGGAATCTAATGTATAAATGATCTAGTGGTTTTGATCGGGAAATTCTTTTGTATACTCGTTGGCCTTTCCCTATTCCTAGTATGGATTTAGTCTTTTCCCTTCAGGAACAGAGCTTGCTAGTCTTGGCGTCAATTCCACTATCTCCATCCATCTGTTGCCTTTCCATGTTCATTGACTATCCTTGACTTGTAACTTGACTAGTGACATCTGGGATTTCCCCCACCTTCAACTCTATGTTGGAATAGATCTCCATGTATAAATTGTGTCTCAGTGTTGGTTTATGTGATGTTTATTACAGGAAATGTCTACCTCTAGGTCTTGAACACAAGTAGTCATACCAAAGAAAGTGTATTTGGACACTAAGGCATCGGAGCTTAAAGTTATTCTAAATGGATGCGCTGCCAGCAAAATAAAAGTGTCTTTAAACACTACTAGAAATAGAAAAATAAAACTAGTCCGTTACCAAGAGATGAGCACTCATCCATTGTATGGTGTGAGGCTCATTTATCCCCACAGGGTATCGGGGTGAGGAAAGCCCCTCAAGGTTGAGCCTTAGTTGTTTTCTGGAAGCCCAAAAGGCTTTCCAAGGCACCTGCTCTTGGAGGCTGGCAATTTATCAATAAAAAATAAAGTTGATGGCTATAGGATGAGCACTCATTCTTTGTATAATGTACGGCTCATTTTCCCCCACAAGGAAATAGGGAGAGACTGGCCCAAGAAGGTCATGTCTTTGTCACTATCTGGAAGCCCAAAAGTCTTACCAAGGCACCTACCTATAGAGGTCAACTAGTGAAATAAATGCTGAGCAAATAAAATATTTAAAAGGTTGCTTGTCTAGAGTCTAGTGGAGCTTTCTCATCATTCCACCTATTTGTGAGACACTGCCATGCCCTATCGTTCACCTAGTCCAACTTATGTGTTGTGTGGATCCCCTTATCCTTTAGCCCAGATGCTTACAATGTTGAGTCATCAAGTCATCCCTTGGCCTTGCTTGTTGTTTATGATCCCTTCACCCTTGACTAGCAAAAGGGATAAATCTATAAATGAGTATGCACTAGAGGTTCTTGTTTTGAAGCAACTAATCATTTTGATTTGGATTATTATATATGTATTGTGCTTATACTTGCCAACAAAATCTAATCATACTTGAGTGCCACTGCTAGCATCGATAATCGAGCATGCAGGTCCATTTGTACTTTGCAATATTAGAGTTTAGCACTTGGGTCATCATTTGATCAGTTTTGACTTGGTCAACCCAATCTTGGCTAGGCCATGAGCAGGATCCAGGATGAGTCATAGACAGATGTTTATGGTTGATGATTATTTATGGTCTACAGGTGTCCATTAGACATATTCATACTTCAAATGGTGATTTGTTATGATGGCTTGTATTGTTTTCATGAGTATCAGCATTTACAGGCTTTATTATCAGTGTTCCACGGGGATGCGCCTCCCAGGGTCGGGGGCTCGCCCCCTACGCTTCCCACGCCCTGGGGGCTCGAGGGCTCCATGGGAAACGTTTCCCAGGGCCCCCCTTTCTGCGAAACTTGGGGAAACGCAGGTCTAGGAGTTTCCCGGATTGGGGGGCTCCCACACGCCCCCTCCTGAAAATGGGGGGCTCCGACAAACCTCGACTGCCCTCGATTTTTTAAATTTTTTTACTTAAAAAAGAAATGGTTCATCTTAAATTTTAGGCTTTTACACTAAATGATCATTTTAAAACGAAATAGAAACAAANTTTTTGTTATAATTTTAGAGACCAACCCCCTATGTTAGGGACCCCGACGCCTCCCCGCCTTCCCGTCCCCCAAAATACCCCAAAATTTTGGGGTGTCTCTACACGCCCCCAATGTACGTTTCCCCGCTCCCACGCCCCCGCGTCCTAGAAACTTGGTGGAACATTGTTTATTATTATTATTTTTCTAACATTGATGGGGCCTTTGATGTACCTTTGATGTACCTTTGTGATGGGCATATGGTGTACGAGTACTCATTCCTAGTTGATTTGGACATTTTGAGTCCATTGGTGCAGCTGGTTTTCAGTTTCGGGCAGTTACCAAACAGATATGGGACTCTGGGTCTTTTTGTAGCAGTTTTGCCTAAGGAAAATGAAAATAAAACACAATGTGCAAAAAATTAATATCTCCTAGGGCGCCAAAGGGAACCTTGGTGTACAGCCAATCGATTGTACCATACTATCATGGTCCAAGATCCATCTGTGGAGTCATTTGGCTTCGGTTTTTGGTCCTTGTGAGATATTGGTTGTTTTATGTTCCCAAGGCAGCATTTTAATAATAAAAAATGGCTAATGAGGAAATCGATTAGGGCAATTGAGGCAACAGAATGGCATGGAGTTGGTCTAGGGCGCAGTGTTTGGGTCACCTTCATCATCCGGCATCAGCTTCACTTCATTCGAGGTCCACACATTCTTGATTTATGCAGTTTGAGGGAGATCCCCTAGATATTTTTATCACTTCCTTATATTATTTACCACCACACCTTGTTATTTGTGCCATGGGGTCATGCTAGTGAAGGATAACACAACCTCCTAGCCCCATCATGTGCTACTTTGTGGTCATTAGTCATATTTTATGTGGTGCACCCCACATCAAGCATTTCTAGTGATACACCCCCTTCTATTTGTGAGTTGATCAAGTGAGATGCATCCAGCTAATCTTAGTCGTAGATTAGGATGATTTTATCTTATGATCTTGACCCTTGATCTTTTTAGATCTAGGTATTATGTACTTGTTAGATCTATATATTGAGATGCTCTCTCATTTGTAAGGGAACTATTGGCTCTCAAACTCTTGGATTAATAAATATTTTGCAGAAACTCTTGGAAGCTTTGTCGAATGTCTTGTATGGAGATTGGAAAGTCTTGTTCTCTCTAGCATTCTTGCGGATCTATGCATTTCTAATATTTGTCCAGGTTTCCATCCATCTGGTGAAGGAATCGTTTGGGTAGGGGCGTTGTTGTGACTGAGCTCCATATCGTCCTCTCAATCGTCTTAGATTCAAGGAGTATCTTTATTGTGTCTTACAGCCATCTTGATGTTCTTTGATTCATCTTTCTTCATCATTTCATCTATCCTTTTGTAAATCGATTCTCATAGCAGATCTCTTTTGCAGGAGGAGGGAGCGCTTGGTATCTGAAAGGAGGTAGCGATTTCACTGGGAGAGGCATAGAAAACGCTCGTAGTTGATCGAAAATGCATGACCATCATCATACAAGGTTGGTAGCAAGTATTTCCAGGTACATCTGCACATATTTTATTTTTCTGGACTTTGATCGGATTGTCATAACCAAACCCTCTTTCTTAAAACCCTAGTTTTGTAGATCTTATAGATCCGGTGAGTTGTTTATGATGGCCATCAAAACTCACTTGGAGATAAATAAATAAACCCTAGATCTCAAGAATCACATTAATCAAACTCCATTTGCCCTGGGATCTAGCACTAGTCACTCTAGGTGGGGGCGCCCTCTTTGGGTGGGTGGTCTTTTCTTCAGATCTACCAAATGGGTATGCTTGGACTCGCCTCAAAATCATAGATCCAGTACTCAAGCACCCCGATCTAGTGATCTCATGCCCTAATCTACTCTTTTGGGTCCACATTGCTCATTTATGCAAAAACCCTAGGTGGATCCCTTTAGGGTTTTCATTTATTTGGATAGAACTCACTACATCTACTTCCTTAAACTATTTGTGGTACAATCTCAATCAAGTTGGGTTATTTCCTATCTTTACTAAGCCTCCCCAACTTGGCCCTAACCTCTATACCACGCTTATTTCATAGATCTAGTTTTATCCACTCATTATCTCTCCTCTTTTATCTATTTCCAAACCCTAGGAGTGTTTGAGTAGGTGCGCTAGCCCTCTTAGGCTAGTAGAGGGTCTCCTCCTTGGTCATTCTCTGGATTGATCTAAAGCGACAAGAGCATGTCCGGTGTGACAACTACCCTTTACCTGTAGTGGACAAGGCCCTTGCGGTGTCACCGGTTAGCTACCTCACCTCTACCGTCCCGAATAGGATATCTCAAGTGGGTAGTTACACATTGTGTGATAACAAAACCATTAAAAAATGGCTTGATTTTGTGGGAAATTTTTTTTCCCGGAATTTAAAAAAAAAAACTAGGGGGTCCTATTACATGTTCATAATGACTCAAAACCATGTTTAGCATGCTTATATACATCGACACGTCAACTTTAATAGCCTCCAAGGGTTTAACCACTAAGACGAAAATTCCAGCTTTGGAGGAGCGGTGAAAAGCTCGCAAACTATACATTGCATAATTGATAAGGGAAAAAACATCTTGGAATGATCGGATTGACATCTAAGTCCTAGGAGGCCAAGTCCTTTACAAAAAAATTTCCATGCTAGCACATTTATTACAAAAAAACCCGCTGGGTATGAACATGCATTTATTAAAAAAGAGGCCCAAAAATGGCTCTGGTGAACTATGGAACCTTCTGAGCACTGACAATGAACAACTAGCTTGTTCATGACTTCAGTGGCTCACCGGAAATCCACTAAGTGCAAAATTAGTGGATAACATCTGGCTCCAACTACAAGACGGGTGCTCGATCTAGTCTCTTAGGCAATGAGAGCATACAAGAACTCCATAATCTTCGGTTTCTATAACCTGTAAAAACATCTCAACTTGACAAAAGAAACCTTTGGTAGCACAAGTTTTATATAAAACCAAATGAACCATAAGTTGCTTTATTCAAAGGAATAACAAAACTTAACTAAAAATTTATTTGTTCCTAAGTACGAAAGGAAAATGCTAAATGTAAATGTTCACTTTAAGGAGATTATTTTCCTACTCTAAGCACAACATAAAAAGTTAGGTGTATTAAAAAATGCAATGTAGCCTATTACCACCTAAGTTGTACTTGGTGGATTTTTCAAGTGAGTCGGCAAAGTAGAATAAGTATACTTGTTCATTCTTCAGAGTTCAGAAGTCAGCCAAGCTTTTTCTAGGAAAATTTTCGAAACAATTTTGTATCTTATGCTCGTACCCCCTTGGGGAGTTGTAATAAAATGTACTATCATGGTGAAATATGCAAAAGACTCGGTCTCCTAGACTTAGGCATCAAGCCAACTAACCCTTGGTGATTATTTGTTGTTGAACAAACGACTAATAATCTCTGAGTTTCTTGCTCACACCTCCGAAGTTGGGGTAGTCGTCTGGGTGGTTAGACCTTAGGAGGTTATTAGAGTCTATGTGTCAATGTAAAAATTAACATGCTAGTCATTAATATTGGGTCATATGGACATGTGCTAGGTCACCCTAGGTTTTATTTTAATTTTTGATGAAAATATTTTTTTCTGTAAACTTAGACTATTTTTTAATAGTCTAATTGGAATAATTATAAACGTAATAAAAGTGTGGTTAGGGATCGGATATTTCCATGGGGGTGCTCATTTTCTAACTCAGGGCACCCGATTAACCCAAAAAGCCACTTTTCCTAAGTTTTAAGTGATAAATTTATCACTTAAGTCAAAAATCTCCAAAAAGTCAAAAATATCAATTAAAAAATAGAAAAAATTAATAAATGGAGAAAAATCCCCACTTCCTAAATCAGTGGAATCTTGTGGGAATTGATTGCAATTAGTTACATCGGCGTCCAGTTGAGTAGGCGAGTCCTTTCCTTTATGAAGGCATCAGTCTGGGGTTAGCATGGAGATGTGGCAGTGGTTCCCTTGATGAAGGTTGCGCCCCTCTCTCTTGCCTCACATGCAGTTGAAGTGGCGATTGTTGAGTGGGTAGGTCAAGGTTGGTGGGAGAGGTGGTGCCTACCTCTTCAATTCCACTCCACTCTATCCTCACTTCAACTCCCAATCAAACTCGACTCTCTCTATCAGTCTTGGATGCGCCCCCTCTAGGCGTCTCCAGCGATAAATAAATCCCATGCCTCTCTCACAAACTAGTTGGATTTGGAGAAGAGAGTGTATGCTATTGTAATTTGTTATGCTATTGCTATTGTGTTTGTAATAAAGAGAAGCTTTGGAGGCTAATGGTGTTGTGTTATTGTGTGTGGGCTAAGATTGTCATGTTTCTATGAGGTAAACTTTGTCTTTTCTCCATTTTCTTGCATTTCTCATGGTTTAGATCTTTCCTATAAGGATTCCTCCAAATCAGTAGGAATAGGAATTGTAAGTAAGATTACTTTAATTTATATGTTCTCATGTATGTTTAGAGCTGAAAATATTGCATGTCAATAAGTTTATTTACATGTTAACTTAACCTCTTTTTATATGTGTTTCAAGATCTCACGAGTATTGCAAGTTTCTGATTGAGTTTCAGGATACCTAGCTTGGAGGAGGTGTTGATCTAGGTTGACTCCACCCCACTTCTAGCATTTTTCTAAGACATAGCCCCTCGGCATCCCACTACAAAGTTTACTGAAGCAAATCTTTTGCGACTACATACTTTTTCTCTTTCCCTTCTCTTATCTTAAAAATCAATACTCTCCTTTGGTTACCATTCTTTCTTACTTAGATCTATGCATTAAAGATAATTTTTATTTTTTATTTAGATCTAGTTTTCAAGATTCAAATAGCTTAGATCTAGCAAGTACTTCATTTTTTTACCTTTATTCAAGTAGATATGGCATAGGAAAGCTTCTTTTCCACAAAGCATTGTTAAGAAATTTTCCAGCTTGCATAAAGTAGTATTTCTTTGAAATTTAAAGTTTAAATCTTGCATCCAAGTGCATAATCTCATTGGCTGGACAAAAAGCTAGCAAGGATTCCAAGGAAAGCTTGCTTTCCTTGGTTATTTTTTGCACTTTTATCATAACTTTAACTTGGTAATTCTTTAGAATTTTTTTTGTTGTTGTTCAAAGACACTTCCAAAGTGTTTTTGGGCACATTTCACTGAAAATAGCTTGCTGGTTTTTTAGTAGGTCCATGAAAAAAGAGAAGGAAATGCTGCCCAAAAACTGAATTTTGGGTCATCCGAAGCTTCCCAGGAGTTCGCCCTACTTCCATAGTTTTCTTTCAAAATATTTGTAATCCCTTGGGTTCAATTTCTATAAGAACCATGTAGCCTTTCCTAACAGGCATTGTAACCAATCGTAATAAAAATTTTGAGTTGGCTCTTCAGAGCCCACTCCCCATCCCCACAAGGGGGACCTATGTCAGTGTTGTTTTTTGTGTTTTTCCTTTTTAGTTTAGTTTCTTTTTGCAGAGTAGTATACTTTGATCAATACATTTGGTATATCTTTATCTGATCAAAAGTAATACAATTACTAACCCCATGACTTCCCGAGTTACCCGAAAGGGGAAAGAGATGCATGCTAGGACTTATTAGAGAACCTTTGATTATTTAATTCTTTGTGTTGTTTACTTATCTTTTAAAATCAACCCCTCCTTGCTTTCCCGATTGAGGTTCACTTAAACCGAAAGAGACTCTTGGAGGTATTTTTTTCTTTTTAAACAAGCAAACGCAATCCTTTAAAATCCTTAAAAATTACCAAGACTCCATTGTGTATGCTTTGCATCGCTGCGGCTCGACTGACCAGTTGGATGTATCAAAAGAAGCGAAAGTGGCTAGTTTAAAAATAAATTCACATTCAAATTAACCTACCAAGGAGAAAATCCAATGCCTTGAATTAATTTGTTGTGGGGAAAGTTCACAGAGGAAGCGGGAACAACTGGATAGTGACCTCGGGATACCGTCAGGCTACACCCTTGTTGGTGTAGTGTTAGACACATCCCAGAGACTCCAATCCAACCCACATATTCTTTGTGTGGAACCATATCGGATAAGGGTTTTGGACATACTTTGCGTACCGTCAGGTATATTTGGAGTTCCCTTCCCCTAATCTAATTCACTCATTTATCCACCTTTAATCTAAAACTGACCAAGAGCATTTGCAACACATTTCTCAGCACTACAACAACATCTCCTTATTTTGACTCCATTATTGGCACTGGTATTTTATTTATATTATAAAATCATTTATTTTAAGATCATTTATGTATCATGTGTTGAGATAATTTATATGTTGTTGTGCTTACATATATTGTGCAATATCTTGTTCCAGTATTTTCATCAAAACTCCTAAATAACTTACTCAGTCATAAATCATCACTCTAAGCCTTAACAAGCTTAGAAACTAATAGGGTCTACCCCCCTTGGCTTCGATTAGGAGTTGGCCTAAATGGAGGAAACAAGAACAAGGTGACAGCCTTGAATCGAGACTTGCCTCCAAGGACACACCGAGTGGCTTGAATATTTCTGCCACATTCCCCCCCAGGTGTGTGAAAGGCGGCAACATTTTCAGGCTCCCTTGCTAGGGATAAATCTTTCTATTCCCGGAGCACAACTTTTGTTTTTTTTCTTTGTTTGATGAATGCTTAGAGTAGATCTTTGATTTTCATCTGGCAACTGCACTGACTTTTTTTCAGTTTTTATTTTTACAAGGAATAGGTAAAAGATAAATTTTTGTGAGAGATTTTATTGCATATATTTTCTTTTCACATGGCGACTCCATTAAAGGGATAAAACCCTTGTATCTCATAAATTTGTTGAGATTGATTGTGTGCAGATGAGCTCATACAACAGTAAAGTTTTTGACAACTCGTCCATTTCAATACTAGATTCATTCCATGGTTATTCTTGATATATGCTTCAGTTAGATGAATATGGATGATGAAGAAGTCGGTGCTCAGATTTCCAATTCACTTCCTCCTGTCGATTTCTCAAACATCTCAGGTTTTCCCAACTCTCATGATGGTGAGAATATATCAAGTTACCTTCCAATCTTTCATGGTCATGGAAATGATGATTCAGCCATATTACACATCATGGCTTTTCTTAAAGTTTTGGCTGACTTTGACATTGTTCATAAGAAGATTATGATACTGATGTTTGTGGGTTCTCTGGAGAGGGATGCTTATTATTGGTTTATTGAGGATCTTCCTAATAAATGTATTACCTCCCTCTCAAGCTTCTTTAGGATTTTTCTAATACAGAGGTATTTTGATGGGACTAATATGGAAAAATTCCTAAGAAATGCCTTTTCTTACTTCCTTCCTGAGGCAAAGCTTTATCTTGAAGCCTCTAAGCAGCATGAACATTTGATGAGGAGTAAAGAACCCACATCTTCACTCTTGACCATTTCTTCCTAAAAGAAGAGCCCCTCCATGAGGATCCCATTGAAGAAACATTTGAAGAGCCCTTGATTGAAGACCCTCATGTTTCCATGGAAGTTTCAAAGTGTCCTCAGGATTATTTTAATGAAGAAGATGATCACATTTGTACCACAAATCTACCCTGAGAAGAAACCATTGCAGAAGCATATAGTGAAACCTATAGTGGCACATTCATACAAACAACTACATAACTCATATTTCTTTAACAGAAATTAGAATTCAACTGCAGATTTATAAATAGAGTTAGAACATCTATCTTTTAAGAGAAGATAGTCCAAATATTTAGTTGTGTACATACAACTTTCCACTCAACTATTAGTTTCTAGTGTAGATGGCGCCCTTAAGCAATGTTACGACCACACTTGTGCACAAGGATCAAGCTATATGCTTACAACTCACTCAATCCAACCCAATTGCTCCGATCACTTAACCAATATGCTCACTACAAAGCACTCTAGGCAATTCATGATCTGGATTTATGTGAGAACAAAATGAAAGAACAAATATAGAATCATAAACAAAGACATATTGCAATGAAAACAGAGATACAATAAACACATTCTATTAAATGGTGGAAATAGAACAAACTGTAAATACAATAGCTAGAATGGTGGTAGCTATCTCTGAGAAGAGATGTGGCTGCTTCGCTCATATGTGCCAAGATAAATACAAAATGAGGCCAAAAGGGCCTATTTATAATAAGCATGAGGGATAGAACCCTATAGGTCCAAAACATAACCCTAAAAGATGAACCGTCATAAAGTTTGCAGCTCCAAGGTAGTTAGATGAATAGTCAACTTCTTGGGGTCATAGCTTTTGCATACGATCTCCGATTTGAGCGCTCGATAGCCCATTGAAAAGGTCTATTTGAGCTTTACATCTATTGACTAGGGCCAAATGCATGCTGTTGGTAATCAAATGGCCTCTCAAATCGCCAAAAAACATCGTTTAGGGCCTCAAAAAGGCCTCGAAAGTTTGGGACCCAAAAAACCGTAGAAAAATAACTCAGAAACTACCACAATGGACAATTGTTTTGAGCCAGTGGAATAAGTGGATGGCCACCGATCTCCATCTGGATCAACTCATCTAGTGATCAAACAACCATAGCAGTCTCTTTCATTGCCCTACACAACATAAGGGAATATTTTTCCTTTCTTTGCTGAACAATCCCTCAAGAATCTTCTTCCTTTCTAGTGCTCTTCAGTATAAACTATAAACAAAAGGAGTCCAATCTGTGGCTTTCCTTTTGGGGTTAACCTATAAGAGTAAAACTTGGGCTCTCAAGCAGCCAAGGAGCAGTGATAACCAGTGGTGAAGGATTCTTATTCTGTCCATTCTCTATGTTCATTTATAACCCATCTATCTCTCATTCCAAGGCTGCAATTCGCTTTCACAGCGATAATTTGGTCATTTGCATATTGTAGCTTTGTGTAACCCATAGAGAATGTATCGTGAAGGACTCTTGTGGAGAGAATTCCCATGGGAATGGCAATGGAAATGAGAAAAATGATTTCCCAAGACACATGAGATTGAAGGACTCTTCACACTTTTCCAAATTGATTGTACTATGTTGTAATGAACAAAATATAAAATAAATAAATATTAATAATTAAGTAAACTAATACTTAATAAAGAGACACATTGATGAAATGTTATGCCTCTTTACGAAAGGGCACCCAGCATGCTAATTTATACGAGCATCATTTTCATTGTAATATCACCATTATCTTATCTATGATATATTTTATTATATTCATGGATTACTGTAATCTGGCTTATTTGTGCTGGTTATTTCCTTAAGAAACGATTTTGTTGTTTCAGTGGTATCAGAGCTAAGTCTAATCGGGCCTTTGGCCATATCTCCCAGACTTTGTCTGACCTGGCATTTGGTCACAGTATTCAATTATTGAGAGGTTCTCTTATTACACTAGGTCATTGACCACCAACCAGCCTTTGGCCATTTTCAGAATCCCTTGAAGAAATATCTGCTGCAAATCTGAAGAAAACTGCTATAAGTTTGAAGAAAGCAAAAAAAATCAGTACTACGTGGAGACTAAAAGAAGGGTCATTTAAATTTCAAAAATCCAATTGAAGGAAGATAGTTTCATCACCATACAGGGTTTCAAGGTTAAAAAAATCGTGACTTGTTGTTCTACTCATTGAATCTGAAGAATAGTTGTTTATCTTGAATAGCTAAATTCGTGCAGGATTGGAAAACAAAATCGAGCCCTAGTTGCCTCAAAAAAGGTATCAAGGCACATATAATCTCCATTTTACAGTGATTTGGGAGCTATCCATCGATGACAAATTCTGTCAAGAAATTAAAGAAAAAGAAAAAGAGATATTAATCAAAAACAGGGATACCTCAAACAAAATCACTCACAATTGGGTATTTGAGTTAGATTACAGATAAAGGTTAAAAATAAAGATTAGAAAAAATTACGTTGGAACCGCCACTTAAACTTCACATAGTTGTGCATAAATTAATTATCCGCGTCACTCTATTTTCTTAACTGTAGAACCTAACATCCTCATGCTAGCATTGTTGTCGTGAAACAGTGTGTTACACAATGCAAAGAATCTTGATAAAAATAATAATAGTTACAGGTTCTAATTGTCAATAGCCACCAATTGGGATATTTGCGACCTCTCTCATTAGCTCAAGTCTCTTGAGCTCGACGTTTCTTCCTAAGGTGATAATAGAGGGATTAAGTGGTGATATTAAGCATCATAAAAAGATAATTAAGGAGGAGGCATTTAGTAAAGTATTTAATTTATCAAAAGGATGCTCACAGAAAGGATTGCCAAAATATTTGAAATGATTATATATATATAAATATAGAAAAGTGATAAATATTAGGAGGGGGGGATCGAAATGGAGTTCTACGGCGAGCTAGCTTCCCGAAGATCAAAGGTGCAGAACGATGAAATGTCTTTTTCTAAACTTTTTCCTCTTTTGGTTTCGGGTTGTTTTCTTGTGCGGATTCAAGGATCGAGAGAGCTGATGTTGCTCCCGGGCATGAGGACGTACATCCCATTCACAAAATGGATTACGATCTAGTCGAAGTGGACTGTGACAGTCCTTCTCCCACTAAATCCATATTCGCCACTAATGCAGACATTAAGTGCAATAGTACTTTCAAGAGGGATAACAGTCACGAAGAGGCATTTCATTCACAGTCCATGGCGGCGAGATTGAGCGTCAATTATCACCCCCGTCAGGAGTTGATGGATCGGGGAAGGAAACGAGTGAACAGGAATCCAAACTGAAACGCAGGAAAGGGGCCAGAGCTAGAAAGGAGTCAGCGTCTCTGGTGGTAGGAAGGGAGATCGGAATTGAAGATATTTCGGATTATCTAGCCCCTGCACTCGTTGGTAGGTTTTGCGGAAAACAAGTTGGCGAATCATCCTTACGTTCTTGGATGGACATGAATTAGGGTCCTCTTCTGGACCAGCTCCCGTCTTTCCACATCCTCTTGAGGGGCTGGATATTGTTCAGGGTACACTCAGAATTGGACAGACAGAGATTATTGGGTTGGAACTGGAGTTGGGGTCCATCGGGAATTATTCTAAAAAATTGGCAGATCGACTTCGACGAAAAACGTGAGCCGCACAATCTTAAGCAGGTGTGGTTCATCCTTCCGGGACTACCAATGATTTTCTTCCAAAAACCTATGTTGGAAGTAATCAGCGAAAAACTTGGGAAGTTCATTTCACTGGAAGAGAACTGGGAAAAAAATCAACAGGAGATGTGCAAGAATTCTGGTAGAACTAGACATTCGCAACGGGTTATATGAAGAAATTAAGTTGGAGCTTAATAGCAGTATCTGGAATCAGAAATTAGATTATTGGAGCCGACTTGGAGGAATAGGAGGAGTGGGGAAAATTCTATTTCTAAAAGAATGGATCGATTCTTAATTTCAGAGAATCTTGTTACTAAGCCCTAACAATCGTCTCATGGATAGCTGGAGGAATTTCATACCATCGCCCTATTATGCTCACTATCAACATTCCAGAATAGAATCCTCCTGCCCCTTTCAAGTTCAATCCAGCTTGGTTAAGAGAAGAATATTTTAAGAATTTGGTAGAAAGGTCTTGGGACCCTTTAAGGAAAAATACCGATGCCACTTACATGCAACAGTTTATGGATAACCTCTTCAAAATTAAAAAAGTCTCTAAGGAGTGGGGCAAAAAGTTTTGTGACCTACAACAATCAGAACTAAAGGAAGTGGAAGAGGGCATCAAGTTTTTGTATAAGGAGAGTGAAGAAGGGGTTTTCTCTGATTCATATCTAAAATCTCTTAAAGAAATGGAACAGAGACGCTCATTATTGCTAGATAAAGAGGAGCATATTTTGAGACTAAAAAGCAGGGCTCTCTGGATAGCCGAAGGAGACAATAATACTAAATTCTTCCACATATATGCTTCACATAGGAGAAATGTAAACACAATAACAGACATTCAGAACGATCAAGGCATCAGAGTAAGCTCTTTCAGAGATAAATGTGAAACTGGTGTCTCCTATTTTAAAAACTTCTTTACTGGACCAGTGGATTGCCTGATATAAGAAATGCTAAAAATTCGTCGTCTCTTCCCGAAATCAATAATTGAGGAGATGAACGATGCTCTAACAAGTGAAGTGACGAAAGAAGAGTTTAGCAACATTGTTCAGTCTTTTCAAAAAGGAAAAAGTCTTGGGCCAGATGGTTTCTTAGTGGACTTCTACATGGGATTTTATGATCTAATTAAGCAGGACCTGTTGAAAGTGGTCAGAGAATCTCAGCAGTCCGGAAAGGTTTTAGGGTCCATGAAATCCACCTTTTTAGCCTTAATCCCTAAGAAACAAAAACCTAGAGACTTCGGAGATTTTCGACCGATGTCATGCTGCGATACAGTCTACAAGATAATTGCTAAAATAATTTCCCAAAGGATAAAGCCAATCCTATGTCAGATTGTCGATAAAGAACAGTTTGGTTTTTGTTCAATAGACAGATCCATGACGCGGTATCATTAGCTCAAGAAGCTATTCATTCGATAATCAAAAAGAAGCTTAACGCCTTTGCTTTGAAACTTGATTTGTCCAAAGCCTATGATAGAGTCAGCTGGACCTTTTTAAGTCTTTTACTGCTACAGGTGGGCTTTGCAGTAGAAATGGTGAATTGGATTTTTGGATGCATTTCTTCGACATCCTTTGTTGTCTTAATTAACGGCTCCCCTTCCTCCTTTTTTAGACCTTCAAGAGGTCTTCGCCAGGGATGTCCCCTTTCTCCCTTCGTATTTTTACTAATAGCTGAAGCTTTAAGTAAGTTGGTTCACTAAGGTAGATGAGTAGGAGCCTTAAAGGGAATTCTTATCTTTGAGACAGTGGAGCTTGTTACCACCTGAGTTGCACTCAGTTGGACTTTTAATCAAGCTGCCAAACATGAACAATCACTTGTTCAAATTTCAAGTTCAGAAGTCCTTGTAGGCCTTCCTAGGCGTTTTTTTTTGTAATTTCTTAAACATGTTCATACCCGATGGGGAATTGTAATAAAATGAGTTAGCATGATGACTTTATGTAAAAGGTTTGGTTTCCTAGGAACTATTCATTAATGCATTATTCCAGGGTGTTTTTTTCTTGTTAATTATTTATTGTCATTAAGCAATAAATAATTTTCGAGTTTTTCACTCGAACCTCCAAAGCTGGAATAATTGCCTTAGTAATTAAACCTTAAGAGGTTATTAAAACCTATGTGTCGATGTATATTACCATGCTAATCATTATTTTGAGTCATTATGAACATGTCCTAAGTCCCCCATAGGTTTTTTTTAATTTCCGGAAAAAAATATATATATATGTTTTCCGTTTTTACAGGCTTATTTTTAATAAGTTAATTGTAAAAATGTAAAAAGTCATAAAAGTGTGGCTAGGGGGTTGTTTTTTCCATGGGGGTGCTCATTTTCTAACTCAGAGCACCCACTTAACCCCTAGACCCACTTTCCTAAGTTTTTGAGTAATTATTCAACCCCAAAGTTAATAATTACTCGAAAAACCCAAGAAGACCCCAAAAAATGAAATATTTAAAAAATTCGGCAATTAAAAAAATAAAAGATAATTGCCAAAAGTGAATTTTATGACTTGGCAAGTAACCGGGCAAAGGGGACAAGTCAGATGTTGCCAATTCAAAGAGTTTGAAAGTTTGGAACTTTCTTCACCAAGTGGGGGCGCAAATACCAAAGAGAGATAATGGTAACTTTGATGAGTGGGTTGAGTTTTGGGTATGTGGCACTCACTTTTTGGATGTTTCTATTTACCAATCCTACATCCAACTCATTCCAACCTATTGACAATTCACACAAAGAAAAACGCTTTCATGGGTAGATGCACCCCTCTTGGCTTGTCGGTTTTGCTATTTAAGCAGGCATTCTCTCTTCATTTTACAGAGAATATTTTGGCAAGGAACTTATGCTCCTGTACTTTGTAATAGTTTTCTATCATTTTGAATAAAAGGCTTTGGAGGTCAAGAACTTTGTAGCGATTTTATGTGTGGATGAATATTGTCTTGAGCTTGTGAAGTAACTGGTGGTGTTCATTTTCTTGCATCTCTTTGGTTAAACTTGGCCTTTGAAGGAGAGTTGTCTCTTGGTAGGGTAAGGTTTAAAAGCTTGTTTTCTTGAAGATATTATTGTTTATTTGTTTCAGATATCTTGAAAGTACATTTTTATTTTGTTTAATAATCTTGTTTTTCTGAGTTTCTGTGGTAGGTGGCACCAAACTTCTTAACCATTTTTTGTGCAAGCATTTTGTATTGGTTGCAAGTTACGTAGATTAAAGAAGAGTTTGAGTTTGCTTACATATTCCTTCTCTTCAACAACTAAAGAAAGACATAGTCCCTCTTTGTTCCATTGTGAAGAACTCCATCGTCCATATTCCAGCATCAAACTTCTTCATATCTTCTCTTATTCTACAAAAATTATTTATTTTTGTTACCAATTATTTTGATAATTGGTATTTGGTTTAATATATTAAATTAGATCAATAACTAAATATGATTTCATTTATCATTAAAGTTAGATATGATTTGAATGTTAAAACTCATAAATCTAGCTTTAAACAAGTACTTTTCAATAGTTTAAATTTTTATCTTTTAAAATTTACTTGAATTATATGTTAATTTTGTATTGTTTAAATAAAGAAGTTGACATATTTGATTGATGTTTACTTGTTGTTTTGCAGCAGAAGCTGATTAAAGAGTGAGGCACTCTGGCCAAATTCTGAAGATCCAAGCCATCCGGAGACCCCTCTTTTCACAATTCTCTCTTTGGCCATTTTTCTAAGGCCCTATATTGTAAAACTTGTGTTTCCTATTCTACAAAGGAGCACAAGTAATTTCTATTTCTAAATCATTGTAAAAGAGAGAAGCAAGTGGGTAGCCAAGAGCCCACACCCCATCCTTCCAAGGGGGATTTGCACTTTTTTTTTTCAGTTTTTTTATTTATTTTTTAATTCTTTCAAGTTTCTTAAGTAAAATTAACCAATTCGGCTGTGTTCTCGGTAACGAGAGTATCGGCACCGTGATTTAAAAAACTCATACTTAGTTCTAAAAAACTTAAAATTTACAAGGCTTGATTCCCCGTATGCTCTTGTGACCACTGCAGGCACTTGGCTGGATCGGTGGGACAATCAGAAAGCGATTGAATTGACTGGTAATTAGTGGAACATTTCAATTAATCCCTACAAGTGAAAATACGACACTTCATTAGATTTTACCAAGTTGTGGGGAAATTTTGCAAGTGAAGCGGAAACCACTAGAAAGTGACCGTGGGGCACCATTAGGCTACACCCTCATTTGGTGTAGTGTTGAACACAACCCCACGACTCCATCTAGCCCACATGTCACTATGAGAGCCACTCCTTGGTAAATCCGGACATATTCCTCGTACCCCCTCGGTATATCTGGAATACCATTTTCCTTTTCCCACTTGGGAAACAACAGTCCAAAAGATTTCTGGCGACGGTGTACATTCAACGGACAACACCTAGGACAATCTTGTGAAACGCGGGTGGTCAGGCCCAAGCATGTGTGTGCTATGCAAAGCAAGTTGTGAATCAAATTTTCACTTGTTTGCTTCTTGCTCATATGCAGGAACAGTCTGGGGAGGGGCCTCTAAAGAACTCGGCAGCTCAGAATTGATGGCGGAGAACTCTCTAGAACAAAGAAGTAGACACTGGTGGAAAACTCCTATGGTACGATGCTTTGATGCCTTTTTGTCCCTGTTTGTATATGGTATTTGGTGGGCTAGAAATGCGGCCATATTTCAAGAACGACGAATTCCTAAAGAGTAACTATTGCCATGGTTGTGCAGTGGACTAGAGATCACAAAATTTAGGAAAAGAAGAAGAAGATTCGCGTGCCAAAAGCCCCATGTATAGACACAAAAATTCCTTGGGCTTATTTCAACGGTGCCAACCAAGGAGAGACACCCTTAAGAGAATCTAGAGCAATTCTATATCTTTCAGAGGAGGAGCAGATTCTCATCAAGTATGGCCTTGGTCAATGCTCAAATAATAAAGAAAAATTAGCAACTCTTTGGGTGGTCCTCAATTCTGCATTGACTCAAAATATCCATACCCTGCAGATATTTGGGGACTCCAAGATGGTCATAAACTGGGCAAATAACAAAATTCAGATCAGAGTGCCACATTTGCAACACTTACTAGAGGCAATCAAAAGACAAATCGAATTGTTTGGTTACATCTCTTTCCAGCATGTTTATCGCGAGATGAATGAGGAGGCCGATGCTCTTTCTAAGAGTGCGCTCCTCTTGGCTAATGGTACAATCATCGAGGAAGAGAGGAATAACCTTTAGTGAAGCGTGAAATATTTTGATAACTTATTTTTGTGGAAGAAAGGGATTATTGTTTTTGTAAAGCGGCAAACACAATTAGGAAAAGTCTTAAGGCAAGATACTTCAAGACTTTTATGATTTCAGAAATATTATGACAGCTCTAGGAGCTTTGATGTAAGTCATTTTTTGGGATAGCCAATGTTATTCTATATGAATAAAATATTTTTTTCCTTGGAAAAAAATATATAAAAGTGATAAAGTGGTTTTAAATGCTAAAGTATTTGGTTCTCCAAAGTATTAAAGTTATATATTATTTTATATAACTTAAGTTATAAAAGAGATTTGGTTCTCCAAAGTATTAAAGTTATATGTTATTTTATATAGCTTAAGTTATAAAAGCGATATTAGAGTGGTCTCCAACATACGTTGATAGAACCATTGCTTGGATAAGTTTAAGTTTTAAAGGGTATTTAATTATTAAAGGGTATTTAAATATTAAAAGTGAAAGTTTCACTTTAAGTTATAGGTGAAAGGTTAGACCTTTGGAATACGAAAGAATATGAAATAAGCAATTTACAGCTGAACATTGGAGATTATACTTGAGTCTCACAGTTCATTGTTAAATCCTTGTGGAGCAGTGACGGTGACCTAATTTTGGGATTACCATGGATAGAAACATTGGGGACTTTTATCTTAAATGTTGAAAAGAAGTTTTTGGCATTTCCCTATAAAAAGAAGAAAATCACATTGCAGGACATTAACAGGAAGTCAGAATCAGAAATCGCGTCATCTAAAGTCTTCAAAGAAATATCAAAGGTGATGTTGCAGGGAAATGAGAAATCAACACAGACAATACAAAAAAAATTCGATAAGGTTATTGCAGATAAAGAAGAATAGATCTCTCGTCTAAGAAATCATAATTAGGAATTACTTCTGCAAATCAAGAAGGCAAAGGATAAAGTTCAATGCAATCAAAAGTTAGAAGAGGAGAATCGAGATCTTCGAAAACAATTATCAAGCAAGAACGAAGAAAGCTCTTCCTTAAAAAAGGTTAATCAAGAACTGCTAGAGAAATTAAGAAGCTTAAAAGAAGGAAAGCACAAAAATCAAGACAACAATATGATGTCGTCAAGTCAGACTATAGGAAAGAACCCTTACATTTAAGGAAACTTAAGCAAGACATGCTTATACAAGTTAAGAAGCTTAAGCAGGAGAATAAATCTTTACAAAAAAAGCTAGATTGTAAGGGATCAATTGTTGACAAAGAAATAATGACTAGCACAATAGAGAAGTCATCAAAGGCTCAAATTAAAACATCAGAAAAGGGAAGCAATAAAAAGCTTGTCAATGCTCAAATTCAGAAGAACAAACATATTGTCACATCGCTACAAGCATCAACCAAAACTGGTTCTGAAAAACAATCACAAAAATAGTTAAAGGCACCAAAAGTTGAAGTTCCTAAAAACACTTCACAAGCAACTCAAGTACTATATCGCCATCCAAATCACAAGAGTCATTATGATCAACGACAAGGACAAGAGGAAAATTACCAAATTATTCCTACAAAGAGCAAAGACCAAATCGACAACTCTAGACAATCAATTAGCAAACAATTCCATGAAAGGTAAATCTCGGATGGACGACTTCACAAATGACGCAACTTTTCCACACAATGTTTAAAAGAACATATCGTCTCATTTCGTCAAGTGTCGCAACTACCAACACACAATGTCACGAGAAAGCGTTACAAGCAAGAACAAGGGATAAAGTCTTCCGTAATTATGCTTTGAGGACAAAGTAATTTTAAGGGAGAGGCAATGTAATGAACAAAATATAAAATAAATAAACATTAATAAATATTAATATTTAAATAAACTAATACTTAATGAAGAGACACCATGATTAAAGGTTATGCCTCTTTACGAAAGGGCACCCAACATGGTAATTTATACAAGCATCATTTTCATTGTAATATCATCATTATCTTATCAATCATATATTTTATTATATTCATGGATTACTGTAATCTGACTTATTTGTGCTAGTTATTTCCTTAAGAAATGATTTTGTCCTTTCTTTGTTAAACAATCCCTCGAGAATCTTCTTCCTTTCTAGTGCTCTTCAGTATAAAGTTTAAACAATAAACAAAAGGAGTCCAATCTGTGGCTTGTCTTCTGGGGTTAACCTATAAGAGTAAAACTTGGGCTCTCAAGCAACCAAGGAGCAGCGATAACCAGTGGTGAAGGATTCTTAATCTGTCCATTCTCTATGCTCATTTATAACCTATCTATCTCTCATCCCATGGCTGCAATTCGCTTTCACAGCGATGATTTGGTCATTTGCAGATTGTAACTTTGAGTAACCCATGGAAAATGTATCGTGAAGGACTCTTGTTGAGAGAATTCCCATGGGAATGGCAATGGCAATGAGAAAAATGATTTCCCAAGACACATGAGATTGAAGGACTCTTTACACTTTTCCAAATTGATTGTACTATGCTCATGCTTTTATAACTAACTACATGAGGTAGGCTGCCTCACCAACCTCTACAAGCATTCATGATAAGTCAAAGGAGGGGGGAGAGTTTCATTTAAGGCACATGATGGAAAAGAGACAAGTTCTTAGATTAACACCTGACATGGAGGATTACTTTCTCATAGGCCTCCTTTCTCTTCCCCTCTTCTGGAATCATAGCCCCTCTCATCCTTTTGGCAGCCATCTTGGACCATTATATATTATATTCCAGCATTAATATTTGCATAGTTTTGAATGCACCATGGTTAAAGTCTAAAAAATATGTATATTTATGGCCTTTACATGCCTAGCCATTCACTAGTATGGCCTTGGTTTTGAGCTCCACACTAGATATCCATACAACCATATTTACATATTTACAGTGGGGGCCATTTATTTAAGCTCACATGGCTCAACTCCTGTCATTGTAACAACACATTTACAGTTTAGACATAATATGATCCAATACCTTCAAATGGTCAAAAGTAGGTATTACAATTTCATAAAAGAAGGATCTGTTTAAACTCTTTCCTTATTTCCCTTGTTTTCAAAATTTAGAATCATGGAACATTAAAAGCCTTCTCATTCAAGAATCACTGCCAAGGTAGATTTGTTCATCAGAGGTAATGACAGAATCATTTTCTGTGTACCCTGTCCAATCATGGGCATCGGCATAGAGAGAGATCAGCTTCAAACATTATGCCTGGCAATAAACTGTAATCTTTAAAATATTATATTTAGAGATAACTAACATTGTTTCTTGTCTTATTTCTTAACAAGGAAATTTGAGACCAGCTCTGATGTATGACTTAGCATTTATTACTTCTGGTTGAACTGTATATGTAGATTGCTTTTACAGTGCTGGTCTTTCCTTGCCTGTTGTTGGCTTATACTGGACAAGCAGCATACCTCACAAAACATCCAAGCGATGTTTCGGAAGCATTTTATAGGTCCATTCCAGGTATGAATCATGATAACTGAAATATCTATCAATAATTTGTGTAACAACCCAATCTGGTTACAAAGTAATGTACATGAGTTGCCCTTATAGTATTAATCTGGGGGCAATTCCTCCTGCAGATTGTGTATATTGGCCGATATTTGTTGTTGCAACTATAGCTGCTGTGATCGCAAGCCAAGCGACAATATCTGCAACATTTTCAATTATCAAGCAGTCAGTGGCTCTTGGCCTTTTCCCTATGGTAAAGGTGGTTCATACTTCAAAACAATTTCCTGGACAAATTTACATCCCTGAAATTAATTGGATCCTGATGATTCTTTGCTTAGTCATTACTGCTGGGTTCAAGAGTACAACTCAAATTGGGCATGCTTATGGTGAGTTTGTAAGCCCTGATGATTTCTAATGCTTTTCTAAAATTGAAATAATAATTGTGCTTCAAATCAGATCATATCATTATATGAAACAAACATTAAAATCATTTGCAGTGCTCTTCCTCTTTAGCATTTGCTTTCTTTTTTCCTTTCAAAATTCCTCATATGGCTCAAGAGATCCATTTTCTCTTTCTTATCTGATAAATTTTCTCTACATAACAACTCTTTGAGGCTTCAAAATGCTTGGGTCTATTGGGATGATGTTAACTTTGATTTTTACAAACCTTGCATTGGATTTAATGGGGTGGAATTCAAGCTTGAACAAGTTGTCAGGACATGAACTGCAAAAACCTCTAATGTGAAATACCTTAATTCATCATATTATTTTTAACAAGGCAATATTTTTAATAACAATTTTATAAGAAGGTTAAACATTCTATGTTTTGGTCTTTTTTCGGTTTGCCATTGTTGGAGTTTGACAAGGCAATCTTTGTCAAAATTGCAATTTTTGATTGATGAAATTCTTGATTTTAATGGTGAGTTGGATTCAACACCCTCAAAGACTCTTCTTTGCAACTGGATTGTGCAATGTTATTATTTGATATTTGCAATTTCAACAATCTAAAATTATTCTTGTCAGATTTTAGACAAAAAATGCCAGTTTTCTTTCTTGTTATTTTGAGTGGCTGAAAAAAGACCAATTAATAGTGTGTTTAAAGTTTAAACTACAACATTTTATAATAAACATGTACATAGATAATGAGAAAAGAGTTGATTTTTCAATGATTGAATAATTAGGCCACTGACAGTCTTATCCTTTTTTGTATGTCATTTCTTTCGAGTGTGATGTCCTTGTCATGCAGGAACTTTTTCTTGTCAGTGATGACATTGATTTGATTTAATGACGTAATGTTTTGGCCATGCACCATCTTATACTTTTCGTGTTTGTCATTTTTTTAGTGTGGTTTCTTGTCACATTTACTTTTTCTCATCAATAGTTGATAGATATTATATAATACGTTCAGTTAGATTCTGTCATATATTTATTTTGTGCATTGCAAACATTTGGCATCATTGTCAATGTGATGTTCACATTTGGGTGATGGAAAGTGACTGGAAACCCTTTTGCATTTGTTTTTTCTTCAGTAAATATTTTTCTATAAATATAAGAAGTACTTTGAAAAATAGAAAAGTAAGATGTAAGTTCAAAGATAGAGGTCATGGACCAATCAGTTGCTAAGCCACAGATCAATAGCCGTTAAGATCGATGTGAAGATGAACTGTCACATCACTCTATGTTTAGAACGTATTGTGACTATCGGATTAGATAAGTACAAATGCATACTAAAGAAACACGTTTTACTTGAAGACACGAGTTGATTTTAACTAACTCCTAAGTGTCTAAATATCCTAACATCCCCCCTTAAGAACAACTTGGGATAGGATTGAAGAATTTACAAAGGTGACACAATAAGAGAAGGAAGAAGGCATTAGAGCCTATCCCTCCTTAGTTACAAATTCTTGAACTCCTAACAGAGATCGAAGTGTAAAAAACATTGCTTTTGTAAAGGACTTTGTGAAGATGTCTACAACTTGATCATTTGTAGGGAAAAAGAGCACTTCGAGAATGCGATCCTGAATAGGCTTTCTGATGAAGTGCATCTGTAGCTCAATGTGTTTGCTGTGTTGATGTTGAACTGGATCTTTGGCAAGCTTGATGGCACTCTGATTAGAACACTAGAGGGTAGTTGCATGTTGTTGATGCTAGCATCCAAAATTTTAAAGGATCTGTCAAAGCCATAGGACCCCTTGACTTGCATTAATTACAGCTTGATACTCTGCTTTTGTTGAAGAAAGAGCAAGAGCTTGTTGTTTCTTACAAGCCCAAGTGACATCTCTAGAACCAAGACTGAAAACATAAATTGCACTAGACTTTTAATCATTAGGGTTGTCAGCCCAATCAAAATCAGTGAAGGCAACCAACAAAATAGTTCCCCCTAAATCATAGTGTATCCCAAATTGAACTAACCCTGGATATACCAAAGGATCATTTTCATTGTTTTCCAATGACTATCATGGGGCATTTGCATATACCGGACAACAAGATCAACAACAAAGGAAATATCAGGACGAGTATGAGTCAAGTACAAAAGGCTACCAACTAACTAACAGTACAAGGTGGCATCTACTTCAGGGGCAATGCAGGTGGCAGAAAATTTGACTCTAGACTGGAAGGGAGAAAGTGTTGGTTTATAATCTTCCATCTAAAAACTATGGAGAAGGTGCCGGTTTACAATCTTCTATGTGAAAGCAATGATGAAGCAAGAAAATAAGAATGATACACATAAATGACACTTTAGAAGGAAACCCATGTCTATATTAACTCTCTTTGATGATTACATGATGCAAAATCCTATATCTTGGTGGTCTTGACTAATGCCAATCCTATACCCTTGTACATGATAGAATCCAATGGAAATGCTATAATCTTGCCAACCTTGAAATCCCGAAAATTGTTAAGTTTGCTGAATTCTGAATGGGATATGAATCTTTACTTTCTCCATATGAAGTCTAATGAGGTTGGAATCACTCTAAAACATCCTGAAACCTCATAGCTCAATTCCCTATGTTTGTTTTGTCTCAAAGGGTCATCCTAACAAAAAGGGTGATATTTTTCTAAGAGTCTCACATCCGTCATGGGCACCTAGGTGGCCCCCAAAACTTCCAAAAACATGCTCGAAGCATCATTGAAAATGGTCGAAATGCCTTGGAAATGCCTTTGGCCTGGCATTTCCAGATTTGGAAACATCATACAGTACGGCCAAGGATGTTTCCAAGGCATTTCATACCTGTTTCCACATTTTCTCATGTTTCTAGGATGGGTACACCACCATTCTATACGTTTTTTGCGACTTAGGTTTGAAGGATCCCCGTGTTAAAGTGGGCCCACGATATTGCAGAATTGGAGTTCACAACTCCCTGTGGATTAAAAATGTGTTCATCCTTGCCCAAAAAGGAGTTTCCAGATATATTTGTTTTTCTTGAAACCATAAGCTATGAATTGTCTATGTAGAACAAGCTCATTACTCAAATTAATTAAATTCTGTTCCAGAAGCAAATTAATTGGTTGACAGTTTTACTAACACCCTTGCAATGGTACAATTTTGTCAGATATTAGAGGTCCATGTAAATTTAAATACTTAATAATTTAGTGAAAGTTTGAATAACCTGCCATGGAAATCCATCGGGCTGTGGTATACTGCTTGATATGGGATGTTGCCACCTTCATGACCCAAGTTCAAACCTTGATAAGCATGAACCCTAGATTACAGGTTAGCTGAGTTTTGACAGGATGTATTTGGAGCATTAATTCCAAAAGAAAACATATGGTTGACAGTATATGTTTATGGTTGACATGAATCCTACAAAGATTGTTGTAAGATAACTACATTAGTAATTATTAATTCGTATCTGTGTATTCAGTTCATTAACAGTTTCAATTAAATAGAGAACTTTACTCTTTTGGGAATTTAAACTTTCATTCAGTTGTTTGGACAAGTAAATTACTAAATTTCTATGATAAAACCACCATCTGACTGATATGTATCCTAGCACCAGCTAACTGCATTGCTCTATTACAAATAAGGAGCTTTACTCCCCTATTTTTGCTTTGGTCTTAAAAAATGGCTTTACAGTCGGCTGCTTTTCAGTCATGCACATGATGACTGTCATCACTAATAATTATTTAATGTCCTTCATGAAAATGGAGATTGTGCCTGGGTAATTAGCCTAGTAATGTCTATTTAATCCGATACGTTGCTTTAAGGTTTAAGAACACTGCTAAAAACTAATAACCTGTGAAGAACTTTCCGTGAAAGCATGCAAACGACTTAACCAGCAGAGTAAAACAGCTTACTTTCTATTTCAAGATTCAACATATTACCTCCATGCCACAGTGCTCAGTTTAAGTTCCAAATAAAATGGCTTCTTAATCTGGACAGAGAAGGAAACCCTGCACCTATTTCCATCATTATGAAACGTGATATTGAAATTCATGGCAGATCGCAGTGGAGCTTCTGTAATGGCATATTGATATTCCATAGTTGTGAGGATCATAGACTCCCTCTGTTACTCCACTGGCAAATTTTATGATTTATTGATTGAAAGCCCAGAGATGCTTAAACTGCCAAAAGATTTGCCGATTATGGTAATAATGCTTATGTGAATGTTTCTGGTCAATGATTGCAGATTTTCAAGTTTCGATTTTACAGTTTACATGTATCAATCATGTTCATTCATTCCTTCCGGCAGCATTTCCTTATGAGATATAGCTAATCATTTTGTGTTTTCACTGTCAGGCATTGCTGTTGTTGCTGTGATGCTCGTGACAACTATCTTAATGACCCTTATCATGCTTATTGTTTGGCGAAGCAACATGTTCCTGGTGGTGATCTTTACACTAACCTTTCTCTCTGTGGAGATTGTCTATTTTTCAGCAGTGTTGTTCAAAGTGGGCCAGGGTGGTTGGGTTCCTTTAGTTATAGCTGGAATCTTTTTGATTGTCATGTGTGTGTGGCATTATGGAACTGTAAAGAAGTACAAATTTGAGATGCAATGTAAGGTGCCAATGGCATGGATACTGGGCCTTGGTCCTAGCCTTGGCCTTGTGCGGGTTCCTGGTATTGGCCTTGTTTATACAGAACTTCCTCGTGGGGTTCCACCCATATTCTCTCATTTTATCACCCACCTGCCTGCCATACACTCTATTGTTGTATTTGTATGTGTCAAATATCTCCCCGTGACTACAGTTACTCCAGAAGAACGCTTCTATGTGAAACGCATTGGACCAAAGGATCTCAACATGTTTCGGTGTGCAGTAAGGTATGGATACACAGACCTGCATAAGAGAGAAGATGATTTTGAGAATCTACTCATCAAGAGCCTCTCACAGTATGTCCACCAGGAATCCCTTATTGACAGCATATCATACACCAGTGACGAGGACGAAGAAACTGGGAGGCCCTTGAAAACAGAGTCTACAAATGTGTTACAATCCAAAGTTATCCCTGAGACTGAGCTATGTGAGTTATCTAGTGCGTCAATAGCTTCTGATGTATCATTAGAAACATTTCCAGTTAGCAGGTCAGAAGCAAGATTTTCAATTCTAAGTGAGACCGGTACTGTAGATCCTACTACCAATGATTTACAGTACTTGATCAGCTGCAGAGATGCGGGAATAGTTCACATTTTTGGCAATACAATAGTGAGAGCAAGGAGAGACTCGAACTTTATAAAAAGGGTTGCTGTCAACCACATCTATGCTTTCCTCCGAAGAATATGCAGAGAGAACAGTGTTATCTTCAATGTTCCACATGAAAGCCTTTTAAATGTAGGGCAAGTTTTTTATGTTTGAACACATCCCATTTTCAATTTCTACACAATTATTTTATTTTTAGAGAAGCCTTATGGTTTATGTACATTAGAGATTATCACTCATCAAAGATTGAGTTGTAAAAGTTCTGTATAGCAGCATATGCCTTCTGTTGTGGCTTTATGAGGCAATTTGAAATAGTGCACCACTGACAGTCTAGAAATGAGTCCAAAATGGCAGATTCCAATCCAAGCATGCAAGTACCCTCTAAGATCTATCCAGAACATGAAGCTTATTATTGCGGGGCAGTTGGAGTTCTGATATACCCTATCAACATGTATTACATATACATGCTTTGGAAAATGTCAAATGTGTGTTCTTTAATCTAACGCATTCACGACATAATAAGAGTGAAGGACATAATAAGAGTAAGGTATGAAACTGGATCGCAGGTAAGGTTTTCTATCCACCTTATTTATGTATTCCTTACAGGGCATATGTGTTTTCAATAAAGAAAAAGGGAATCATGTATGTCTTCCTTTGTGTACAATGTCCCAATAACATCAGCTAAGCTAAACTAAATTGATAGCTTGTTGATTTCACTCAACTATTGTCCAATACTGATTCCTGTTATACGTTGTTTCAGTTACACTAGGCCAGCAGATTAGAATAGCATAGAAAACCTGTTAGTACATGGTTAAAACTAAAACAAAATAAACTAGCAGTATGAAGCTGTGGTCACAGAAAAGTTCTATTGTGTGTTTGGTTTCAACTCCAAGGATACTCTAGTATGGGATGAAATTGCAAAAAGAAACATGTGCTTTTAATTCAAAGTAGCCATTTTGGGGAATATACACAAGTATAACGAGCAATGATAAACAGTAATTACCATCCACCATCAACTTTTCAGAATGATCAAGTTTGAATTTGGCTTAAATTGTAGGATATGTGAGCCTCTTTCCATCATATATGCATAGGATGCATTAGAATACTAACAGTAGTTTACAAACGAACCATGCAATCAATTCCCATTTTCCATGTGTATAGTAGCTACATTTTGGACATTTCTTGGTGTGTTGATGTGCATATGCATAGGCTGCGTTACAACCCTGTACTGATGAACCATGCAGTCTATTCTTGTTTTCCATATTTAGAGTAGCTACATTTTGACATTTCTTGGTGTTGATGTGGATTTAGATTAGCCTGATGTCAAGCTAAAATTTTGTAGTAATGATTTAATAAAAAGGCTAAAAGCAGTTAAACTGCAGCTTCAGAAAATCTACATACAAACTGGCCAGTTGGCCACAAAAAGCTGTCTGATTGCCTCCAAGAGGACATTCCAAAATGTTCTAGAGGCTAGATGCAATGGCAGGTTGTCTGTCAGTTGTCTAGGCTGCATTCTTTAAGTTCAGTTTTCTTGAGGATAGCTCATGGTAATATTTCCACTGTAAGCATATGTGCAAATTTAGGCATTTTCACTGTAAGCCTATGCTTCATTTCATGTTTTAGTTGTTCAATCTAGTCCACTAAAAAACAGTCAGTCCTACACAGGTTGATTGGTCGAACAAGTTTGCACTACAAATCCCAGAAACAGATGCACTTTATATACATTTCCAGAGCTTGCAAATATCTGGGTCTTCTTCTAGCCTTTCCTCCGACTTAAACACAATTGAAACGATGATATTAAGTTCCATTTCCCCTTGCATCCAAAGAATATGAGTAGTAGATTCATCGCTCATCTTGACCACTGCTAATTAGAAGTGCTTCTGCAATACCAACAGAGGGGGCCTTCTTCCTCCAACCCATCCCTTGAAAATAATATAGTTGGACATCAACCAACTGGCAGATTTTTTAATTTTTTCTATTTGTAACTATGGTGGTTCATATTTGTAATGTCCCCAATCAAATAATTTTCAGATAAACAATTAAGTTGGCCTATTCAATTCCTAAGGGTTATGTGGGAAAATTAAAATATTTATATTTAACCCCAAGGCCTATAATTTCTCATTGAAATTTAAAATTCTAAATGGATGGTGGAAAATAGGCCAATAAATTATGGAAAAATCATTAACTGCTCCAAAATGAAGTGGCATGGGGTCCTAGTTGGACTTGGGGGCGCATAAGTGGATATGTGGGTCCACATGAGGGAATATTCCTCCTTTACACATGGCACCATCCTCAAATTCGAATTTGGAGGGATAAGTAACTCCCATGGGGAAGGTGAAGAGTCACAGGGCTATTTTTAGTCAATGACAAATTCTATGACAACCCTATGACACCTTATGACACTTATAACAGATTCTCTTACAACTATTATGACATTTTGACATGTAAGAGCTAAAAATAGACCCAAAGAGAGCGTTTGAGGTGTGTGGGGCCCAAGGAAGCTTCATGAAGGATTCCAATTCGAAATTCATGAAGGAGATCAAGCAAAATCAAGACAAGTGTCACTTGGGTTAATCTAAGAACCAAGATTAACACTAATTCAAGTTAATGACAGGGATAATTTTAGGGGCGAAATTTAGCCCATGGGCTATTTTTAGGGATTTTTCTCCAAAAAACGATTCACCATTTTGCATTTTTTGAAGCCCTGTTTCGCCCAATTTTGAAGGGGTAAACTTTTTTCACCCTAAAAATAGCCAAATTATTATATAAACGATATAAAATCCTTGGAAATCAAAATATTTTTTGAAAAATATCGCCAAACATTTTATAGTTGGTTTTTTAAGAATTGGTAAGATTTGCCAACATTTATACAGTTTTAAATAAGTATGGTTCATTAAAATCATCCCTGGTTAATGAACCAAGAGAAGGGAAATTCAAGTTTCTTGGAGGGAAAGGAGGCCAGGGAGGTTATTAAAAGAGGAGCAAGTCGAATTGGGTAAAGGTTTGGTCATTTTTTATTTGCATCTTTGCAATTTGGGAGAGCTTTAGCTTGTCCTTGCACGGTGGGTGTTTATGTAACACCCCGGTTTTGACCCCAATGCATTAAATATACATGATATATATATACATTGTAAATAATCATGGTGCGGAGCTAAAGTCCAAGGCCCCACCATCGATTTGGTTATGTTATGTTTCGGATTGGAATTGTCACCGATGGTATCTCGGGACATACAGCACGTATCAAATTGTGGCATCATGTAAATGTGCATTTTAATTAAATGAACCCAACCAGCGATGTTCACGGCAACCATATTGAGAAGGGGCATGATTTCCTAAGGTTAAGGGGGGGATTGCTAAACCTGGACCCCATGGGGAAAAGCCACGTGTCAAACCTTAAACCCCTATTTTAGTTAAGGCAGTTAATGTTGGGTAGGGGTGGGTGGCAGGCTTGCCCCCACGCACCTCCACAGCTGGTTCAGTCACGCATGGGCTAGGAGTGGTTCCTCGTGCACCGTTTTGGGTTGCTGACCGTTTTGTCCACTCTGTTGGATCGTGGGCTGTTCGTTTTCCTTGGGCAGAGCGGGGATAAAATGGATTACAATCCATTGTGTTGTGGTTCGTTTTTCCCTCTCTCACATCGATTGTCGGTCGATAGCTCTGTTCTTCCTTCCATTCACGTAGAGAACCGATTTTCCCTTGGTATGATCGGGTTGTGTATTGTCACGTCCTTCCTTTGGAGATCGTGGCTGTGTTTTCCTCATTGATCCCTAGCTGTATCCTCCTCCACATCTGGATTGACTGTGTTTTCCCCCGTTTATGGCAGTATCGGCTGTAGATTGCTGGAGGCACCTACATTTTGGTTGGTTGCGTTTTCCCTTGTGATTTGGGTGGCTGTAGGTTGCTGTGGGATCGTTTTGGCCACGATAGGGCCAAGAACGATCTAGGGAGTTGTATATCCCTTGTTAAAGCTTTAATAGTTGGTTGCTACATGCACACAACAGTTTTGTCCTCGGACTGCACTGGAGTGGTGAATGAGGGCATGATATGCTTGATAAACCTGGTGTGTTTGGGGAACTGCACAGACAAAGCTAGAGGGCTGGATTTCTTCTCCACAACCCCTGAATAGCATTGGAAGGGAGGTCAGGGCCTGAGGGACTGCGTAGCAGAGAAAGGACTGATTTCCTTGTGTTGGGTGTGTGTGGGTGTCCTGGGAGTCAGGCTAGTTTTGGTGTAGGTGTCCTTAGCTCTTTAATGAGCTCATCGGTTTAGCATTTAGCCTTTCCCAGCTCCTAGATGGCCTGATAAACCCAACTCTATTGGCTTGGTTGTTTCGATGTTCGCCTAATAAACCCAACTCTGTTGGCTTGGCTGAACTGTGTACCCTTGTTGTGTTGTTATCCTTGGCTATGTGTAAGCTTGTTAGTTCCTTATTCCTTGGGGAATCATGCCCAGCTCAGGGGTGGCAGCATTGCTGAGAGATTAAGGAGCACGTGGGCCTATGGTTGGGTGGAACGTTGCAGCGACATAGCTAGTTGCGGGACAAGTTCTTATTAAGATAAGTATTCTTACCTGACTTGTGTCTGCAATCATATTTACCATTGATGAATGATAATGTACATGTGAATGCTGAAATTGTGTATGAATGCATGTTGTTTTGCTTCCGCTACGTATATGAATGATTAATGCATCGTAGTATGTTTTATGTTTTTAATCTATCTTGCCTCAGCATTATATGTATGAATGTTCATGTTCATGGGGGCTAGATGCCCGGATGATTTGATGTATGGTAGCGTCCTCTTCTTCGGATTAAGGGTCGGGGACATTACAGTATGGTATCAGAGCATTGGTTGCAGCATGGGCCTGAATAGGCCATGAAAGATCAGTTAACAGAGATAGGTTGCCTACTGCCCAGAAGAAACCAGGAAAAAATGGGTGAATGACAGGAAAATTCAAAAATTTTCTAAGTGCCAGAAATGTCAGCTCATCAGAAAACTTAGTGAGAAGTTTTTTCGATGCAGCAGAAGAGCTAGTCTGAAGGTCACCCGACGAGGGACAAACAGCTTTGGTTTCGGAAAATTCTCTATGTGTTTGGCTGTCGACACATCGGAAAAATTAGACAAATGAACCTTCGATGCAGACCCGGCGGCGAAAATTAGTCGATTTGATCAGCGGAGAAATGAGGACGAAAGCGCCGAAACGTCGGCTCCATATGGTTAAAGGTCGCCGATACGGCGGCGACAAATAGTTGATTGGATTGGCGACGTATAGGAGAAGATGGAGCCAACAGAGTCGGCGGAAGATAAGGGAAGCTTTTGCCGAAAGGTAGTTAAACAGATCAGAGAAAGATAGATGAAGAGACTGCCGAAACACCGACGAAGAAAAAAAAGACGAGAAAATTTTTGGAAAATTTTTCAAAGTCGTGAAATCATCCGTGTTCGGCGATAATTAGTTGAATTCAGCGCTGATGGTTAGACGATGGAACTGCCGATAAACTACGTTGGATAAAATTAGTTGATTGGGCGTCTGTCGTTGTGACTGTCTAGCGGACTATCCTTCCGACGGATAGAGTCCCCGACCGCCGATGCCGTAGAGGAAAGTCGTTCCGACAACCAACGCAGCGGAAAAATTTTCAAAATTTTTCTAAGGCATGAGATCATCGGCGATCGGAAAAGTTTAGTTGTTGGGATCGCCGATGACTAGAATATGCGGTCGTCGATGAATAGAGGATGAAGCTACCGAGGTCTAGTGAAGTGGATCGGCGAAACTTAGTTGAAGGAAGAGCCGATGCAAAGAAGAAAAATAAAATTTCAAAAATTTTTCTAAGTGTCGAACCCATCGGCGATCGGCGGATGTTAGTTGATGAGACCGCCGATGCCGCAGTAATTAGTCCTTTCGACAGCCGATGGAGTATTGGGGTCTGCAGAAACCAAAGTAGGATCGTTGCCCGCCGTTACGGCTGCCTAGAAGACTAACCACCCGACGCCGCAACAGCTAGTGTTTTCGACCGCCGATAGGCTTGTGGCCGTGGAAGACACAAAAGGACCGTTGGCCGCCATTGCGGAAGCCTTGAGGACTAGCCACCCGAGGCACAATGCGCCCGACCGCCGATGCACAGTGATTAGTGCTTCCAACACCTGAAGAAGGGTCCGCGGAACTTGCAGGAAGTTTGTTGGCCGCCGTTGCGAAAGCCGTGAGGACTATCCGGCCGATGCACAGTGCCCCTGATCGCTAGTGAGCCGCGAAGAAAGTTAGTGGATCTGGTCGCCGAAACGCCGGAAAGTTAGTGGAGAAGAGACCCGATAGGGAGAAAGAAATTTGGGGTTTTCAAAGTGATTTTCTCAGCAGTTTTCAACTATTTTTCAGTAGATTTTTCAGTAGATTACAGAGCTGAATAGGAAGAAAGAAAATTTTGTGTTTTAGCAAAATTGTTATTTTATGAATTTCCAGAAGAGGAAGGTAAGTAGTCTGATTTATTTTAATGATATGTATCTAATAGTTTGCTACTAACACATTTGCAAAATCATAGTCACCTCCAAAAGCAGTGTTCCCGATAGAACAGTGTGGTAAAGCAAGGAGTGGTTCAGTCATGAGCACCCATGATGGATATGATGCTTGGAATTCTTACGAGCGTGCGGGAGATGCCATGGGAGAAAATGTCCGTAATGGAAATGACGACATAGAGTCTAATGGAAGGAGATTCCAAGAGACACCGTCAGATGTTGCAGCCACCATGAGAAGCTTGATTAAAGCCCAAGAAGAGCAACATCAGTTGAATGCTGCCATGTTGCAAAGTTTGACAAATTTGCAGAGAAAGATAGATTCTGGACGAGGTACAGCAAGACCAGAAGGCAGTAAGAGCAGCACTAGGAGGAGGAGAAGGACTTCCAGTGGATCATCTGACTCTGAAGAATCCAGTGGAGAAGTTCATCTTCCCGTAAAAGAAAAAGAAGAAGACACCATAGGGATCGCTCTCGGGATGAATTTAAGAAAGCTAAACGTCCTACATTTGATGGTGAGATAAAGACTGGACAAGAGGCTGAAGCTTGGCTTCTTGGGATAAAGAAGTACTTTCAAGTGCAGGATTATTCAGGAAACATGAAGATAAGAGTTGCCATATTCAATCTGAATGGAAGAGCATCCATTTGGTGGGAACACTTCAAGAAAGTAAAGAGGATCAATGAAAGGAAACTGAAGTGGAAATAGTTCAAGAAGTACTTTAAGCAGAAATACCTCTCTGACAGGTATTATGTGTTAAATTTTCATATGCTTAGCTAAGACATCAGTATTTCATTTCATTTTCATGACAAAAGCATATAAACAGGATCACTGAAAGATAGACAAGCACAACCATAAAAAAAGGAACACACAGATTTATCCTGGGAAAACCCTAGAGGGAAAAACCCAGCAAAAACTTCCTCAATATAGATGCCCCAAAAAGATAAAAGATAAAACCAGCAAGGAGATCAAAGCCCGATCCTCCTCCTTCTCCAGTTACTTCTCTTCTCCACTAATGCGCTACACAATTGAGAGTGTGTGTGTCTCAAATGAGGAGCACTACACCTCTATTTATATTCATCTGTTCACTTAAGTTAACTCATTTGACATGTAGGCTCGAGTTAAATCATGTAGGCTCGAGTAACCACACTAGGGTGTTGATGACCCACCTTTACAATTAGAGGGGACTACCTCATGACTCTTATTAGTTCTTCCGATTAGGAGCATCGGGGTACAATGTAATACAAGTGGTTCTCGCGGTAGGACCATCGGGGACCACAAAAAGATACATATAGAATATTCTTCGAAGTTACAATATTTCAACACTCCCCCTTAACGAGAAGGGTATTCTACAGCAACATCAACAACAACAAGAGTAGAGATAGGGGACATCATCAACATCAGCAGGGTAACACATCTATAAATCATTGGAAGCTTTTCAACATCATGTAGTCTTCATCTTCAATCTTCAGTCTTCATCATCAGCAACATCTTCAGTCTTTGATCAGCAACATCTTCAGCATTTTGATCTTTCAATTAGCAATGACATCTTCAGCACTTGGACCTTTCGATCAGCAACATCTTCAACACTTTGACTGTTCGATCAACAACAACATCTTCAACATTTTGACCTTTCGATCAGCAACATCTTCAGCACTTTGACTTTTCGATCAGCAACAACATCTTCAGCACCTTGACCTTTCGATCAGCAGCAACATCTTCAGTACTTTGACCTCTCGATCAGCAATATCATCATCAACACTTTGCCCTTTCAATCAGAAACATCATCATCATACTCTAATCTTTCAATCAGAAACATCATCAACATAGAAACATCATCATCATACTCTGATCTTTCGATCAAAAACATCATAATCATAGTGCATCATCATCATACTCTGATCTTTAAATCAGTACGTCATCATCATCATACTCTGATCTTTCGATCAGTATGTCATCATCATCATACTCTGATCTTTCGATCAGTACGTCATCATCATACTCTGATCTTTCGATCAGTACGTCATCATCATCATACTATGATCTTTTGATCAGTACGACATCATCATCATCAGCAACAACCTGCAATCCACAACTCAAAGACAAAAAGTATTTGGATCATTTTTGGACTTAAAGTCCAGGGATGATACAAT
>LPNX011110664.1:445515-478660 GCA_001517045.1 Pseudotsuga menziesii
AGCCATTCAAGGTGGCTATCACCACTTCTGCAATCTCCACTTCTTCTTCTACTACTTCAAGTTGTTCTACATTCTGGATCTTCACATTCTTGAACTGTTTTCCCAAAGCCATCTTCTGATTTAAGTTCTTATCTTCAAATAGCTTGATCAAGGAATCAAACATATTCGATGTCTTTAGGGAAAACACTTGTGGTACAAGTTGATCCGTGATTGAATCAACAATGATCTTCTTGGCATTGATCAAGTTCTTCTTGTGTAAGGCTTTGAGCCTCATCTCCGTATGGAACTGGAACCTCTCTACTTATGTAGGTGTCCAATTCATTTTCTTTAGAGAGATCATATACTTCCATGCTTGAAAGTTGTCAACTTTACCAAGCTTATCATTAAGCTGATATGATAGATCACTTTGAAATGAGAACCTCAAATGCAAATAGCAAAAGATTAGATCTTACCGATTTGAGGTGTTTGTCCTGCTTCCAGAGCTAGCTGATTTAGGGTTTGTCAGAGAAACCATAATTTTCAAAACTTGGAATCTTTAAGATCTGATTAGATAGAAAGATAGATCTCTTCAAATGGAGCTATCTAATGTACTCATTTTCTGAAAACAGTGGAGGGAAGCTCCCGGAACAGGAAGCCCTAGTTTTCCAATTTCTTCTGCAGAAATGTCTGTCACTGTTTCTGTGATATCTCCGAAATTACTGCTCCTATGTGTCTGAAATTTTGCACTGAGGTAACCTCGCATGTCCCTGATCCAACACCACAGGTTTCACCAATTGGGATTTATGATCCTTTTCCCACGGTGATCTGTTACAGGATTGTTCAGAACAGCGAAGTTGTACGGACTGTCACGTGTCACTATTTCATCTTCTGGTTCTGAAATTCGGACCATAGAAAGTACAGTCCGTGATATTTCTGGAACATCTTCAGGAATTCAATTTGGACCTCTGTAGCCCAAGCTATAGCAATGTTCCCCAGGTGTCATGTTTAGGGATGAATTCTGGAAGAGGCTAGAACCCTAACTTGGAGGGATCATATCTCCCAAAATATAGCACATCTAAGGCTGAATTTTGGACACAGTGTACATCAGGATTTTATCTTCGGCCTCTGCAATTTTCAGCTCCTGAACCTTCGCCAATCTCGGGATATAGCGAATGTACCAAAACTTAACAGTTTTAGTATTTAGGGTTTTTCTAGCTCGGGGTCAAACTAGGGTTTGACTTTCCCGGAGTTTCACCCAACCAAAAAACTTGATCCAGGTCTCTAGACTTCGATTTTGATGAGGAGAGCAATCATATGCTGGGCTCACTCAAAAATTCTTCTTCTGCAAGAAGCCCTAATTTCCCGCACCGAAAACTGAAAATGCTTGGAATCAAATTCCACTTCAACAGAAAGATGCGCCCTTCAATGGAGAGTCAGCCTAGCCTTCTTTTGCTGATCAATTGTGGAGAGAGAACCAAAAAGTAAGAAGCCCTAGATTCTGTAGCTGCACAATGTCTTCTTTTCAGGGTGGCTCTGATACCATGTTAAATTTTCATATGCTTAGCTAAGACATCAGTATTTCATTTCATTTTCATGACAAAAGCATATAAACAGGATCACTGAAAGATAAGCAAGCACAACCATAAAAAAAGGAACACACAGATTTATCCTGGGAAAACCCTAAAGGGAAAAACCCAGCAAAAACTTCCTCAATATAGATGCCCCAAAAAGATAAAAGATAAAACCAGCAAGGAGATCAAAGCCTGATTCTCCTCCTTCTCCAGCTACTTCTCTTCTCCACTAATGCGCTACACAAGTGAGTGTGTGTGTCTCAAATGAGGAGCACTACACCTCTATTTATATTCATCCGTTCTCTTAAGTTAACTCATTTGACATGTAGGCTCGAGTTAAATCATGTAGGCTCAAGTAACCACACTGGGGTGCTGATGACCCACCTTTACAATTAGAGAAGACTACCTCATGACTCTTATTAGTTCTTCCGATTAGGAGCATCGGGGTACAATGTAATACAAGTGGTTCTCCCGGTAGGACCATCGGGGACCACAAAAAGATACATATAGAATATTCTTCGAAGTTACAATATTTCAACATTATGATGATAAGATTAAGGAGTTCCATGAGCTGAGATTGGGACAGCAGACTATGGATGAATATGCAAATAAGTTCTTGGAATTATTGAGGTATGTCCGGTACATCAGAGATGAACAAGTGAAGGTCCAGCGGTTTCTGAGTTGATTGCCTTAGTCTTACAAAGATAGAATTGAGTTTTATGAATCGAGAACTCTTGAAGAAGCCATAAGGAAGGGTAAGTATTGCTATGAGCAAAGCAAGGGTAAACCTGACTACCATAAGGCATGGAAAGACAAGAAGAATGAGAAGTTTGACCAGAGAAAGAAAGGTTTCAAACCTTCTAAATTCAGGAACCAGCAGAAGCAGCCATCCCAAGCTGCGAGTAAGCCAGTTGGAGTGTTAGGAGAAAATCCTAAGGATCCACAACAGGATAGAAGGCCACTCAAATGTTGGAAATGTGAAGGACCCCACCTACGCAAATATTGTCCACTCGAGAATGAGAGTACAAGGCCAGCTTACAACATTTAAGAAGTAGAAACAGTGGGTCAAGTAGCAAGGGCAGTTCCTATGATCTATGCAGCCCTGGAGGACCGCCGGGCAGATCACCAATCAACTGTGGTTGAAGTTGCAAGTAAGATTGTTGAGCAATCTGTTTCTATTTTATTGACCCTGGTTCTACTCACAGTTATATTACTCCTAAAATAGTGGAGATTTGTGCTTTTAAGAAAGTAAAGCATAGGAAATCTTGGTTAGTTCAGCTAGCCACTGAAACTAAGAGAAAAGTTAGTGAAGTGGTAGAGAAATGTCCACTGGTCATGAATGGATTGATCACTTGTGTAGATCTAAATGTTCTATCGCTTGGTTCCTATGATGTTCTAATTGGAATGGATTGGTTAGAGGCTCACAGAGTAAAACTTGACTATTATAACAAGACTTTTGAATGCATGGATGAAGAAGGAAACCCAGTAGTTGTGAAAGGTATCCCAAAGGTAATTTCAGTAAGGCGGGTTTCAGCAATGCAGCTGAAGAAGTTCTGTAGGAAGGATTTACAGTTGTATGCAACTCATATTTTGGAGCCAACGGGAGATGAAACTCCTAGGCTGGAGGACTATCAGGTGTTACAGGAATCCAAGGATGTGTTCCCTGATGAGATTCCAGGGCTTCCTCCAAAGAGGGACATTGATTTCACCATTGAACTTGTGCCAGGAGCGGCACCAGTGTCCAAGACACCCTTCAGGGTGAGTACACCAGAGATGCTAGAGTTGAAGATGCAACTGCAAGAGTTGCTGGAAAAGAAGTATATCCGGCTCAGCGTGTCTCCTTGGAGAGCACCGATTCTATTTGTAAAGAAGAAAGATGGTACACTCAGGTTATGTATTGATTACAGACAGTTGAACAAGGTTACTGTGAAGAATAAATATCCTTTGCCCAGGATTGATGACATTTTTGATCAAATGAGAGGAGCAAAGGTATTTTCCAAAATTGACTTGAGGTCTGGTTACCATCAGGTGAGAATCAAGGATGAAGACATTCATAAGACAGCCTTCAGAACAAGGTATGGACATTATGGGTTTGTAGTGGTACCATTTGGTCTCACAAATGTACCAGCTACATTTATGTGCCTTATGAACAGTGTCTTCAGCAGATATTTGGACAAGTTTGTTCTTGTTTTCCTTGATGACATTCTTGTTTATTCTAAGAATGAGGAAGAGCATGAAGAGCATTTGAGATTGACATTGCAATTGCTCAATGAGCATCAACTGTATGCAAAACTAAGCAAGTGTGACTTCTACAGAGATAGAATTCAGTATTTGGGTCACATTATCTCATAAGAGGGTATATCAGCAGACCCTGAGAAGATTGAAGCCATTATGAATTGGCCTACTCCAAGAAATGTGACGAATGTAAGATCTTTTATGGGACTTGCAGGATACTACAGGAGATTCATTAAAGGATTTTCCAAGGTTGCACATGCCATCACTTCTTTGCAAAAGAAGGGGGTAAAGTTCGAATGGACTTCGAAGTGTGAAGAAAGCTTCCAGCGGTTGAAGCATCTTCTCACCAGTGCACCCGTATTGAAAGTTGCAGATCCAGAGAAAGATTTTGTGGTATGTACCGATGCATGTGGACAAGGGATTGGAGGAGTCCTTATGCAGGACAACCACGTGATATCTAATGAGTCAAGAAAGCTGAAAGAGCATGAAAAGAACTATGCCACTCATGATCTCGAGCTTGCAGCCATAGTACATGCTCTCAAGATGTGGAGACATTACTTGATGGGTAGAAGATTTGAACTCAGAACTGACCATTGTGGTCTGAAGTATTTGTTCGATCAGCCTACTCTGAATGCTAGGCAAGTGAGATGGCTGGAATTTTTATGTGAGTTTGATTTTGAAATCAAGCACATAAAGGGAAAAGAAAATAAGGTAGCTGATGCACTCAGCAGGAAGATGCAAGAAATGCATGTGGCATCTCTTAGTATTTGCCAATCAGATTTGAGGTAGCAGATTATTAATCATGTTGCTGGAGATGAATTGTATGAACAGGTAAAAGACAAATTGTAGCAGCGAAGTCTTGAAAAGAGGTATGAGGGATATAAATTGGAAGAAGATGGACTTCTTACTTATAAAGGCAGAATTTATATTCCGAATGTAGCAGATTTGAGAAGAGTTGTTATGGATGAAATCCATCAGGCTCCGTATTCTGGTCACCCAGGATATCAGAAAACGATTGCCACAGCTAGAAAGCTGTGCTTTTGGCCAGGAATGAAAAAAGACATAGCTGAATACATTTCAAGGTGCATGAAATGTCAACAGGTAAAGGTTGAGTATCAACATCCAGTAGGTTTGTTGCGGCCTTTGCCAGTTTCGGAATGGAAATGGGAAGTTATTTCCATGGATTTTATTACAGGATTGCTGATGACTTGGAGACAACATGATTCCATCATGGTTGTGGTAGACAAGTTGACAAAGGCAGCACATTTTATACCGGTGAAGTCTACGCATAAGACTGATGACATTGCAAAGATCTTCATGAAGGAGATTTTCAAATTGCATGGATTGCCGAAGGCAATAGTTTCTGACATAGATGTCAAGTTCACTTCCAATTTTTGGAAGGGGTTGTTTGCATATTTGGCTACAAAGCTAAACTTCAGCACTGCCTACCATCCTCAGACAGATGGGCAAACAAAAAGACTTAATCGGGTACTTGAAGATATGCTTTGCATGTATGTGATGGACAAACCAACCAAGTGGGAAGATTACTTACACTTGGTAGAGTTTGCTTACAATAATGGACAACAGGCATCCTTGGGGATGAGTCCGTATGAAGCTTTGTATGGAAGGAGGTGTAGGACACCAGTGAACAGAGTTGTGCTTGGACCAGAGTTGCTCAAGGAAATGGAGCAAGAGGTTGTAAAAATTAGGCAGAATCTGAAAGCAACACAGGACAGACAGAAAATCTATGCAGATAAGCATAGGATGAGCAGAGAGTTCGGTGTTGGGGATCATGTTTACCTCATAGTGAAAGCAAGGAAGAGTTCCTTGAAACTTGGAAGTTATTCCAAGCTGTCACCTAGATATTGTGGGTCATTTGAAGTGCTTGAAAGAATAGGGCCTGTTGCATATAGACTTGCATTACCTGCTAGTACTAGAGCTCATAATGTTTTTCATGTTTCTTTGCTTAAGAAATATGTACATGATCCTAACCGTGTGATAAATTGGGATGTGATTCAGGTGGAACCCGAGGGAGAGTTCCAAATCGAGCCAATGCGCATTCTCGACAGGAAGGTCACAATGCTCCAGAACCGAGCCATAGGGCAAGTAAAGGTGTAATGGGAGCACTACGGACCTGAAGAGGCTACGTGGGAGCTGGAGGATGCCATGCGATTGGCACATCCATTTTTGTTCAATTCTGCGAAACACTGAGGCGGTACCAATGTAGCATTTTGTTCAAATTTTGTAAAGCACTGAGGACAGTGCTATTTAAGAGGGAGGGGAATGTAACACCCCGGTTTTGACCCCGATGCATTAAATATACATGATATATATATACATTGTAAATAATCATGGTGCAGAACTAAAGGCCAAGGCCCCACCATCGATTTGGTTATGTTATGTTTCGGATTGGAATTGTCACTGATGGTATATCGGGACATACGACACGTATTAAATTGTGGCATCATGTAAATGTGCATTTTAATTAAATGAACCCAACCAGCTATGTTCACTGCAACCATATTGAGAAGGGGCATGATTTCCTAAGGTTAAGGGGGGGATTGCTAAACCTGGACCCCATGGGGAAAAGCCACGTGTCAAACCTTAAACCCCCGTTTTAGTTAAGGCAGTTAATGTTGGGTAGGGGTGGGTGGCAGGCTTGCCCCCATGCGCCTCCACAGCTGGTTCAGTCACGCACAGGCTGGGAGTGGTTCCTCACGCACCGTTTTGGGATGTTGACCGTTCTGTCCACTCTCTTGGATCGTGGGCTATTCGTTTTCCTCAGGCAAAGTGGGGATAAAATGGATTACAATCCATTGTGTTGGGGTTCGTTTTTCCCTCTCTCACACCGATTGTCGGTCAATAGCTCTGTTCTTCCTTCCATTCATTCACGCAGAGAACCAATTTTCCCTTGGTATGATCAGACTGTGTATTGTCACGTCCTTCCTTTGGAGATCATGGCTGTGTTTTCCTCATTGATCCCTGGCTGTATCGTCCTCCACGTCTGGATTGACTGTGTTTTCCCCTGTTTATGACGGTATCGGATGTAGATTGCTGGGGGCACCTACATTTTGGTTGGTTGTGTTTTCCCTTGTGATTTGGGAGGCTGTAGGTTGTTGTGGGATCGTTTTGGCCACGATAGGGCCAAGAACGATCCAGGGAATTGTATATCCCCTGTTAAAGCTTTAATAGCTGGTTGTTGCATGCACGCAGCGGTTTTGTCCTCGGACTGCATTGGAGTGGTGAATGAGGGCCTAATATGCTTGATAAACCTGGTGTGTTTCGGGAACCGTACAGATAAAACTAGAGGGCTGGATTTCTTCTCCACAACCCCTGAATAGCACTGGAAGGGAGGTCAGGGCCTGAGGGACTGCGTAGCAGAGAAAGGACTAATTTCTTTGTGTTGGGTGTGTGTGAGTGTCCTAGGAGTCAGACTAGTTTTGGTGTAGGTGTCCTTAGCTCTTCAATGAGCTCACCGGTTTAGCATTTAGCCTTTCCCAGCTCCTGGATGGCCTGATAAACCCAACTTTGTTGGCTTGGCTGTTCCGATGTTCGCCTGATAAACCCAACTCTGTTGACTTGGCTGAACTGTGTACCCTTGTTGTGTTGTTATACTTGGCTATGTGTAAGCCTGTTAGTTCCTTATTCCTTGGGGAATCATGCCCGGCTCAAGGGTGGCAGCGTTGCTGAGAGATTAAGGAGCACGCGGCCCTATGGTTGGGTGGAACGTTTCAGCGACGTCGCTGGTTGTGGGACAAGTTCTTATTAAGATAAGTATTATTGCCTGACTTGTGTCTGCAATCATATTTACCATTGATGAATGATAATGTACATGTGAATGCTGAAATTGTGTATGAATGCATGTTGTTTTGCTTCCGGTACGTATATGAATGATTAATGCATCGTAGTATGTTTTATGTTTTTAATCTATCTTGCTTCAGCATTATATGTATGAATGTTCATGTTCATGGGGGCTAGATGCCTGGATGATTTGATGTATGGTAGCGTCCTCTTCGCCGGATTAAGGGTCGAGGACGTTACAGTTTACCTTACCTTCCATTGAACCAATTTTGAATGTGAAATATCCCTATCTAAATTGGTTGGAGGAGAGGCCATCTAGACCTCTTATGAGAGCTTAAATGAAGTTGTGTTATTTTAAGTTCGAGTCCCTCTACAATTCGAGATCGTCTCTCATATCTTTCTCCACTATCTCTTCTCACAATCTTCTCTCAATGCTCATTTTCTAGTGTTGATAGCTCACTCATAGTTGTATGAAATTTGTGGAGGATGATTTTGTGACTCCATGGTTATGATGGTTGATGTATAGAACTTTATTGAACGGAACCATTGAGCCATTGCTCGAAATTCCATGTCTCTTATGTAAACATTCCAAGCAAACCATTAATTCGAGCAAGTTTCCCCTCTATTTTTGTATGGACTTTTGGAGTAGTTTTGCATCTGTTCTATATCATACTTTCTCGAAGTTTTTGTAGAGATTCGAGCAGCCTATGATATATTGTATGTGACCAATTTAATCTATGCAATCCCTTTGGGCATTTGATTAGATTTTATGCAACAAATTCCATGTCCATTGTTTATAATTTTCCAAGCAATGTCTATGTATTACCACTCTATCTTTGAAGGGCACGATAACCAATTGTTGATCTTGATGAGTGTTACATTTTGGTTGTCAATGAGGTCTTAAATACATGCGAAGTCTTTGTCCATAAATTATGGAAGGTTGTACAATGTTTGGGAAGCCAAAAAGGTCCAAGACTAGTGGGGGTTTTAACATCGAATTCCCTAGTATTTTTTTCCTTTCATTCCTTCTTGATAAATGCAAACCATGAATTTCTCCAATAAGTGTCAGTGTCTAATAGCTGCAGTAGGATGTCCTAAGACATCTCAAGCCCTTCCATACAAAATTCGAAAGAATTTGGGAGCATTTGGGTTTCACTAGCCAAGGTTCAAAAATTGGCCAAAATGGAGTAATTTTTTAAATTAGGGATATTACAATATTGCATAGAAGATGAACTTTTCAACAATATAAATATATAATGGAAATATTGTGAAGTTTATTATTGTGCATGTTTACTCCATCTTTCTATGTTGTGGCCGTAATTTTTTGTTATTTTTAACATGGTATCAAGTCTGTATGGGCTTGACTTTCTCATGGGAGGGGTTTGTAGTTATAATATTTCTACAAGTTTAATCCTAAGTCACCGAATTCATCACTTTTCAAGGATAAAATTCGAATTTGGGCGAATTTCAAGGCATGCCGAATTTAATCTTGAAGTTTGCCAGCAAAATTCGAATAGAAAACTAGAAAATGGGAAACCCTAGCTCATATCGCCTGCCGCTACCATCCTTGGATGCCTCCTCTACTCTACGAGTCTGCCTAGTCACCTGTCACTGCTCACCGCTTGCATTGTCAAGACTCGAACTCAGTTTCGCCTATAGTCGGTTGCGGGTGCCTCACCCTCGCCCTCGATGGTCATGATCCATATCGTGATGAATACCGCTGAATATAATGTGTGGCCCATACAACTAAAGAATGTCGTGACCCATCTCATCCGTCGTGAACCATATTGCAATTTGCATATAGCTGAATGTAATTAATATGTAACCCAATGTTTAATGAAGAACACTCTAAAAATATATTACGCTTAACTATCACGGTATAGTTTCATTTTTATAATGTGCTTAATGAACATGTTAAATTTTTTTTTTAAAAATTATATACGGTATAGTTTCATTTTTATAACGTGCTTAATCAATATGTTAAATTTTATAATAATAAAAAATTATACGATATCATTGGTATAGAATCTAGATTATAGTTTCATTTTTATCAAAAATTTCATATATAATATAGTTGGTATATACTATAGCTTCATTTTTATGATATGGTTAATGGACATTAAATTTTATTAAAAATTTTCATATATATAAATATATATTTTAATTTTGTAGCCTCTCGAATTTAATGCCAAATCTTATAACCAAAATTTTGATTGTCGATTCTTTTGCCGAATTTCAAGGTCGCCAAACTCGAACACGAATTCGAACCAGGTGACTTAGGTTTAATCCTCATAGATTAGAAAGTAAAGTAGAGTGTAGACATTGGGATTTAATTTTCTACAAGATTTTGTCATTGAATGTGTTTTTGCAAAGCAAGAGCTTGCAGCTGAATGTGTTTGTAAATAAAAATTTAAAGTTGTGTTTGAAGTTGTGTTGCACTTCTGCCAATTGGAAGATATATTATTGTGTTTTGGGGGTTGGAGATATCACCATAAACTATCACAACAAATTCAAGTTTTGGAATTTATCATTATAAATTGAACGTATCACAATAAATTACAAAATTACTGTGAGTCAATGGAAATGATCAACCTGCCCCATCAAGTCCATGTTAAAAGTTGGTTTTGGGGTTTTTCTTCTCTCATATTTCAAAAGTGAGTTAGGGGATTGAGCTCTTAGGATGTTGTGACCATTTTCCAAAAGAAAACAAGGGAAAATCTATTGTTCTTATTGCCATCAATCGAGCAATTGTGGAGTGGGTAATTACTTCAATCAACCATATCCATATGCCCAGCTGTTTAAAAAAACTATGCTTGTATTTTCTTTATTTTTCAAGATCTAGCATAGTGTTTGCAATGCCCATTAGATATATCTATTATTGTCATTTTTAATGTGATATTTAACACTTATTTAACTATGATATTTTAATTGCAACATTTTTTGTGTTGATCAAATCTCCCTATTTGTTTTATGCCATAGGTTAATGTAACACCCTGGCTTTGACCCCATGGTATTGAAATTGTACATGATGTATATATTGTATTGAAATCATGGCGAGGAACTCAAGGCCAAGGCCCTGCCATTGATTTGGTGTTTTGTGTATCGGTGATCAAGGTTGATGTCGATGGGTTATAGTGCTAAATCAGGCACATTATATTTTGAAGTCATCATGTAAATATGCAATTTAATAAAATACCACATCTAGCTATGCACTGCAACGTAAGAGATGGGGGCATGATTTCACAAAGAATAGGGAGGGGAGTTAGTCAAACTCCTGAGCCATAGGGTGAGACCAGATGTCAATGGGAAAACCCATAAACCCTCAGCTACCTTTTTGTCCTCTGTCCCCAATCATTCAATTCTTCCTGAAGAGTAGTTGAGGCAGATAATGCCTTAGGCAAAGCAAGACATGGCAGTCGGTTTCATGATTGAGCCTGCCTGCAACCTGCAGTCTGGGAAGCCGCATTCTTGCTTATGTAGCAAGTAATTGCGAGGATGCGTGCCCAGTCCGTCATCCTTGTTTTCACCTAAACATTGTTGGTCATTGGGATGTTGTTCAGTATCCTAAGTGGGGGAAGTGGTTGTTCAGTATGGTTCATCATCCGGCAGACGAGAGCTAGCAGAGTATTGCTACGCGTTTCTGCAAGTATTTTCCTTTGCTGAGACCCTGGTTGAGGGGCTACAGTGTTATTCTAAACTAGAGAGTGGTATGAAACCCTGTTTCTCTGTGTTACAGAGTGGAGCCTGTGTTGTTGTGTCTCCTTGTGGTTTGTTGTGATGTGCACCTTGGTTTGGGTCTAAACTATATACAAGACTTAGGAGTGGAAGAGACGCTGAATGGGCTTGATAAACCTAGTGCAGAGAGGAACCTCACGAAAAAATAAGAGCGGTTAGTAAATCTTCTATGCACACCCTGAAGAGCATTGGAAGGGAAGGCATAGCCCGAGGGACTATGGAGCAGAGAAGAGGATTCTTCTTTGTGTTGGGTGTGTAGGTATTGTGGATGCCAGGCTAGATAGATCTTGTGGAGGTGTCCCTAGCTCTTGAATGAGCCACTAGCTTAGCCATTCTTCCTTTCTACTGCCTTAGCAACCTGATAAACCCAATCGAAAATTGGCTTGGCTAAGCAACCTGATAAACCCAACTGGTAGTTGATTTGGCTGTGTCCTATTGTGCATTTGGCCATGTGTGATCCTTGGCTAGACAGCCTAATAAACCCAACCGTGAATGTTGGCTTGCCTGAGTAGCCTGATAAGATGGCTTCGTTGTGTAGCCTAATAAACCCATCTATTGACTTGGCCGGTCGTGTTACCAACTATTTTGTACCATAGTTGAACTTTCTGTTGAGCTGCCAAGTGATGAAGATGGTCCATGTTCATATCCAATGTATCAGAGGTTCAAAATTTTGTGCCTAGCCAATTTTGGCTATTAAATTTTATTTTTGTGTTGAAATGATCATGCCCCATGGAGTTGTTACAATAAAGTGTGCTAGTAGGGGTTTTGAGTGGCTCAGACCCCTAAAACGTAATTTTCAACTAAGGTATTCTAGGGAATTATCTTCCTTGTTGATTATGCTTTGCCTTTAGCCGATTATAATCGATGAGTTTTTCTCCTACTTCCTCCAAAGCTGGAATTCTCGATTTTGAATTTTGGGCCTTGGGGTGTTATTAGAGTCCAACTAATAAATATGAACCTACTAGACACTAGTTGTATGTTCTATGGTCATTTCCCAAGTCCCGGGATGTATTAAAACATTGTCTGAAAAAAAATTTCCCAGACACATAGCACTTTTTTATTTTTTATTTTTTGACTATAGATAATTAATTAATTTTTTCAATTAATTAAACCATTTTTACTATGGTTTAATTGAAAATTTTCAATTTGTAATAATTAAGCCCCGTTTTTTGCAAATAAAGACTTGTTTTCTAAGCCAAAACACTCATTTAACCCCTAAACACACTTATCCTAAGTTTTGGACTATTATTTGGCCTTGTAATTAATATTTTCTCAAAAAAAACCCAAAAAATAAGAAATATTAATTAAAATAATAATAAATATTAAATTGGAGAAAATAAAAAAATCTCCAAAAAAAGCCAAATTTGATTTAATAAAGGGCTAATTAGCTTGGCAGAAAGCATCTGGGATGATTCCAATTAGCATCAATCAGATTCATATCAACATCGAAGCTTTACAGATCACCTTCAATCAAGGTTAGCTGGCACACGTGTGGGTTAATGTGGAGTTCAAATGTTGGCTGGGTGATGAGACCAAGGGGAATTGAGGCCACCTCACACTCCCTCATTACTTTGGAACCCAGTTACTTGTCAATCAGGCATCAGTTCATCATTAAATCAACTGCCAGCTTCATCTCCTCCAGGGTTTGCGCCTCCTCTCCTTTAGCTCACGCTGCTCATGTTGGAGGATGCTCGTTGGTGAGTGGAGAATCCTAGGTTAGCAAGTGGGGGCATCTTTCCTAGGTGGAGGCCACCTCCCCACTCTCACCTTCATGAACCTGAGTTCTAACTACAAATCATAGTGTCGAGTTCATCAAATCAAGGAAATCACCATAGTGTGCCTCTTTGATGTCCAGTTCTGACTTAGGGTTTTAGCTTCTCTTTTTTTGTATAAATAAGGGTCTCTTCTTCCCATTTGGATATGGAGAATTTGCAAGAAAACTTTGCCCATTTTGTAACTGATATTTGTTAATGGAATAAAGTGACTTTGGAGGTCCATGCGTGAGTTATTTGTGTTCATGATTGTCATCTTGTGAGGTGATCTATTTCTTACCCTAATCTCTTTCCATTGCAAGTTATATGATCATTGCTAACTTAGGAGGGTTATCAATCTAGCACGGTAGGATATCCATTTATAGTTATAATTTGGTTATCTATGCAATATCTAGTGAATGTCTGAATTGAACAAGAAGTAGTTACTTATACCATTGTTTTTCAGGCATTTACTTGATTATTGCATTCTAGTACTTGATCTTGCTTGTTGTTGTTTGAGTGTGTGTTTCGGGTATCATCAAAGGAGGAGGGGTTGAAGCTCAACCATTTCTTCATACAAGAGTTTTTAATCTAATACTTTCACCATGCAGGGTCTACAAAGCACTCAAATCCAACTCAAAAAACACGGCTAAAAGGGGCTCTTTCTTATCCTTCATACCTCAAATCAAAATTTAAAACATTTTCTTGAGTCATAGGATCCACTGTTGTGTCTTCCTTTCCGCTTTCTATTGCCTCTTTTTCTACACCATTTTTCACCTCTCTTGCTTCTCTTTTTTCTCTCATTGTTTTACCTTTTCTCCACCTTTTTTTCTCTTGCCTTTTTGCCCTCTTTCTTCACTTTTTTCTACTCTCTTTCTCTCGATTTTTGCAGCCACTTTTCTCCTTGTTAGATGCCATCTTTTTACCATTTTTTGCAGCCCTTTTTTTGCTTAGTTCGCTACCTTGTTTCTCACTTTTTTTTGCAGCCAACTTTTCCCTTTGTTGGCTACCCTCTTTTTCCATTTTTTTTGCCTCTTTCTTCAAGTAGCCCTTTTTACTGTTGTTCGCTCCCCCTTTTTCCCTCTTTTTCTCATTGATTTCAACCCTCTTTTCGCTCCCTTTTTGTTCCACTTTACCCTCTTCCTCTTCCCTACTTTGTGTTGTCCGTCAAATGCACACTATCAACAGAAATATTTTGGATTGTTGTTTTCCAAGTGGGAAAGGTGTGGCCTTGGGGGCAAGCAAAGAGCCAGGTGCTGTCACCTAATCCCAGTTCCTCTGTTTAGGCCAACTCGTAACGAAGCCAAGGGGGGTAGGCCCTAAAAAAGAGTTGCCTAAGGCTCTTGTTGTTAAAATGTTTTTGGGTGGAAGACGTGAATTATTGTTGTTTAGAAGTTTTTATGATATACACAATAATCAATTAAGCAATCCACGTTGCTATTTGCAAAACACAATATAATTGAATAAGAAGACGAAGATTAAAGCATCCACATGAATAACTTAGAAATAAACAGACAAATGGTCCAAGCAAGATAATGCAAGAATTAAAAGACCAGTGCCTTAAATGGAGTCAAAGTGATCGGGATGCTGAAATACAAGTTTTTGATGTTTGTTAGATCATTTGGCAAATGTTCTTGGTCGATTTTATTATGTATTTTTTAAGGTGGTCTTGTTTATTAAGGATAAGGGAATTTTCAACCGGTACTCAAGGTACTGGAAATCTAGCCGGAAAAATATTCTAAGTGGCCTCGTTCGAAGACATGTTGGACTGGCCAGTTTGCAGCGAGGCGTTCGATAACTTTCCAACCACTGCAAATGAGGAGAGCTACCCAACACCCACAGTAAAGATTTTTCCACTTAGAAATATTATCACGTTCAACGTCGCTTCGTTGGTTATGAGGTGATAAATTTTATTATGATTGTACTTAGAGTTAAGTGTGTGAATTAACAAGTTACAGTGCTTCTGGGTATCCCGAACAGGTAGAACATACACACTGTAGAATAGTAAGTTCCAATTTTAGGGGATGTGTGAGTTGAAGATTTTATTAACAAACACAACTCTCCGACAGAGAGTTCTCTTGATCCACCTTATGGTGAGATTTAAGAGTCTTATCTAATCTATGATGCAAATGCAATGCAAAATGCTCTCCGATAGAGAGTGCTTTTGACTTGTCTTATGACAAGTTCAAGAGTCTTTAGGTTATTTTTATGAAATATCAATTAAAAAGAAAATATACACATGAAGCAAGTAGCATGCAAGTGATGAAAATTAAATCTAGCAATTAGTGAAAATAAACTAAGTCTAAAAAAGCAATCTAATATAAGCAAGGAGAAACGCAAGACACACTTCCCCCAAATAGGGAAAGTAGAAAAAACATGAAAGGATTAACCCACTAGTCATTTTTATTAATGATTACAATGAAAGGGATTTCAACCCTTGAAAAAGAAAGATTGCAAACTACTAAGATGAATATTCCTTAATGGTTTTTACAACGATGCAATTTTATGCTTGTATTTGTCTTCTTGTTTTGCACTCTTCTTTAATCCCTTGAAGTCTTTGGACTTGTCGTTTTGATCCACTTCGTCTTTGGTACCTACACAAGAAAACCGAACACTCATGCACCCATTATTATTAATGAATAAAACTAATCTAGATGCAAAAATTGAAATTAATCTAAGTACAAAATTATTTTTTTTGAGTGCAATTTTTAGTCATTTTTCGAATCAAAACTAAGAAAAAACTACACGCAAAAAATAGTAAAAAAAGGCTGAAAATGATAAAGAAACGGGACAGATAATGAAGGAGTCAAATGGCTGCAAAAAGGAAGTAATGGGAAGCCAACAAAGGAGTGGAAGGTGGCTGCAAAAGAGGGAGGAAAAAAGGCTCAAAAATTGTCAAAAAGTGGCTACAAAAAGTGTCAAAAAATGATGAAAATGGAGGAGAAAGAGGGCAGCCAACAAAGAGAAAAGTTGGCTATAAAAAAAGGAAAAACGGGGTAGTGAACTAAGCAAAAAGAGGGATGCAAAAAATGGTAAAAATAGGGAAGCCAACTAGGAGAAAATTGGCTGCAAAAATCAAGAGAAAGAGAGCAGAAAATAGTGAAGAAAAGGTGGGTTAAAAGCAAGAGAAAAAAGGCTAAAAACAAGGGAAAATAATGAAGAAGAAAAAGAGGCAAGAGAAGTGAAAAAAAATGAGGCAAAATAATCAAGGTATAAAGAGGAAAGAAAAGGTAGATCTAGAAAAGCGAGGAGGAGGATGGGTGGATCTTGTAACCGAGGAAAAGGTTTTAAGTTTTGATTAAGAAGGATGAGGAAGAGCCTATTTTAGCCGTGTTTTTTGAAGTTGGAATCGAGCGCTCTGAAAACCCTACATGGTGAAAGTATTAGATTTAAAAGTCTCTTTCTTCGTGAAGAGGTAGTTTGGCTTCAACTCTTTCTCCACCTTTGGTGATACCTGAAACACAATTCCCAATCGACAAAACACAAGATCGAATACTAGAATGCTAAATCACTAAAAATAGTTGAAAAACAATGGTATAACTAACTACTTCTTGTTCGCTTCAGACATTCAAGAAATTTTACATAGATAACCAAGTTAAGACTCTAAATGGCTATCCTATCGTGCTATATTTATAGCCCTCCTGAGCTAGCATTAATCAAATATTTTGCAAAAGAAAGAGAATAGGGTAAGAACGAGATCACCTCACAAGATGAAAATCATACACAAAGAGCTCACGCATAGACCTCCAAAGTCACTTTATTCCAATAATCAAATATCCATTACAAAATTGACAGAGTTCTCTTACACATTCTCCATATGCAAATGGGAGCAAGAGACCCTTATCTATACAAAAAGAGAGAAAGATAGGGTTTAAAATCTTAGCGCATGGATCAAGGAGAGATTACGGGGTGCAACCCTCACTAATTGAGGGGTTAATCGCATTAATATGGAGTTGAACTGAGTGTCGGAATGTGTGATTGTGGTGAGGTGGCCTCCACCTAGGCAAGGTGCCCACCCAGTTTCATTGGAATTATCAACCAACCAATAAAAATGTGCCAAAGAGGACAAACGACCATGCATGGAGAGAGGTGTGAATCTCAAGGTGAAGTTGATTGTAGCACTCCTATACTGACTCAAATCAGTCCATACTTGATTGGAATCATCCCAGATGCTTTTTGCCGAGCTAATTAGCCCTTTACTTTATTCAATTTGGTCTTTTTTGGAGATATTTTGATTTTCTCTATTTAATAAAATAATTATTATTTTAATTAAATATTTCTCATTTAGTAATTTTGATGAAATATTTAATTCAAAGAACAATAATCGACCAAAACTTAGGATAAGTGTGTCTAGGGGTTAAATGAGTGTTTTGGCTTAGAAAACAAGTTTATATTTGTCAAAAACACCCCCCGAACCACTTAATTACTAGCATTTGCACCGAGAGGTAAAAATATTGTGTCTTTTCGCAACTCAACTTTTCTAACTGACGTTGGCAGACTGGAAATTAATACTAGTATTTGTGTCTTTCCAACCTGTTTTTATTGATTGCGATTTTCAATATCCGAAATCGGGTAGCGAAAATGCATTTTTTGGAGGTTTGTTGAAGTTTGTTTTGCGCTTTGGATATAAGGAACAGTGGATTTTCGATTGCCGGATTTTTTATTTTCAACATTTCAGATTTCGGAAATCCAATGTTTTCAAATAAAGAACATCCCATGTTCTTATTTTTTATTTCCAACATTTCGGAATCTGGAAATTTATGTCCTATGTTTTCGATTTTTGACATTTCAGATTCCGAAAATCCTATGTTTTCAAATAAGGAACATCCCATGTTTCAATTTCTGACATTTCGGAATCCGAAATCCTATATGTTAAAATAAAGAACATCCTATGTTCCTATTTCCGATTTTTGACCTTTCGGATTGCGGAAATCCTATGTCCTGTGTTTTCTGAGTATCGGAAATCAGAAGTTTCACTTTAGATAAAATTGAAGGTTTCTTTCGCGATTTTCGATTTTCAACACATCGGATCTCGGAAACTGGATTTGTCTACTTTCCCGATTCTCGATTTCCGATAATCTAGGTCTCAGAAACCGGAAACATCACACTTTTATTGACTGAATGCATGTTTCCCGATTGTCGATTCCCGATCCCACAAATCAAAAATGAAAAGTAAATTTTGTCAATTTACATTTATGCATATGAAATATACAGTTTATAGTCTTTTGGCCGTTTGAGTTGGGTTTTTTAAGAGTCGAATTTACGATTAATTTTTACATTTGTTACTCATGCGTTTTCACTTTGTTCAGGGTTTTTTTACAGTGCATATCCTCTGTGTTCCAACGCTCGGAGTTGTGACTTTCTGAGCGTTTCCACCTATAAGTTTTCACCCTGTGATCGTTTTTATCGGTAAATTTGAACTCATATCATTTTTAGACATGGTTGCTAAAAGTCAATCAGAGAAGATATCTGCCATGACCAGGAATACCAAATCTAAAAGGCTCTTCAAGAGCAGAAAAACAAAGATCCAAATGTCGGTGTTTTCACTAACACCAGTGGTTATGTGTCTGACAACTCATATCTGGACTGGTCGAGAATTTATGCTATTTTTGACAATGATGACTTTTCCTGTGTTGCTCATGACCAACCTGCCTACTTGCAGATTCGCAATTCTCAGCTCCATCGCGTTGCTTCCAGACCCCCATTTATGCCTTACATGGACCTTGTTAAGTGGGCATTTGACCATGTAGACCCTAAGCTTGAAGTATTTCATGATATCGATAATGTCGTTATTTCTTCGTTCTGTCGAGATTTGTTTGCTAAGGCTTATGCTTTGCCAACCCCCAAGTAGCTTCTCTCGTCGAAATTTTTCGACGAAAGCCATGCCAAATTCAATTACGAAGAGGTGGTGAAATCTTGGCTAGAAGACCCAACACTTGACATTCTCGTTTCACTTGCAGCATATCCAGTTTCTTGGTTCAAAGAACCGTTTTCATTGTTGCCCGACATGTTTTGCAGGTTATATGGTTTACCAAATTGTTCCTTATTCAAAGTGCAATGGGTCCCTATGGCGAACCATATCCTGCTTACAGGTCATTCCTTCAATTGAGCACAAATTCTATCGCTCAATTTGCAGGAAGAAATTGAAAAATATGAGAAAACCCCAACAACCGTAAACCATCTTTCTACATGTCAAGGTTCGTAATGGATGCATTTTGTGCATCTACTTCTTTCCCGACACTAAATTGGAATTGGACCGACAAATATCCACCTATTCATATATATTGCATTGATATGTAGGACGGCAATTTCATCCCTTGCGTTTATGAACTCTGTGACCTGTTTCTCGGGTTAATGTACTTCAATATTTTCAAATCTGATGCTCCTGCATTCTCCAAGAGTGCTAGGGAATTGATTTCAATGTTTGGTGACCGGTATGTAGGAGAATATTTCTCTTACATAAGAATTCGGGGTAGTAATATAGTCCACTTGCTTCCCAAAATAGTTCCAAACCGAATGGTGCTTCAAGAATTTTCCTATCAGACTGTCATTGATGGGGTTTTACCCAAGTTGACCAAACATAAGAAGAAGGGCTGGCTGAAATTTCCTATGAATCTTGGCAACCTTACGCTACAGATTCCTGCTCATCCGTCTTTGGTGGGAAAGGACATTTATGTTATGAACTTGGGGGAGGCATACAAAAGAATGCATGACCCAATGGCATATTTGGCTAATCTCTTTGCTCATGAGCATGTGAAATTTCAATACGTTCATGAAAACAATCCCGATGATTCCATGTTCCGAGGAGCTACCAATTTTCAGAAGGAAAATGGTAAAATTAGTGATGCAGAGACCCAGTCCCATCTGTACCGGTATCAAAAGGATCTTAAGACAATAACTCTTCGAGAAAGAGGAGATAAACTAAAAATAAAACAAGATTTTGAAAAGGAGAAGACAGAACAAGAAGCGAGAGAACATGTAGCAAGTTCTATTGTTGCTCTTGTTGCTCAACCCAAGGACAAAGGAAAAGGTGTCCTTGAAGGCTCATCCAGCCTCTCTATTACCACGATGGAAGATACACTGCAGAAAGGGGCAGAACTCAATAAATTTTGAAACTAAGGCAGAGATAACTGAAGTTCAAACTAAAAGACAGAATATTGAAGCAGGTTCTAAACAGGCTCAACTGGTAGGGGCACCCACAAAAGAAAATCTCATTCCTTCAATCTCAATTGGCAACAAAGAGCATACACTTGTCCAAGACGCTTCTGCACAGAAGGTAATCTCTTTATCTTCCGCTCATATTGAAATTGATAATACGGATGTGGAACAAGACCCTGAGGATGTTATAACTAGCCTTTTGTCATGCATGCCCAATATGCAAAGCTTTGCCAGTATGTTAGGTTCATCATCTTGCCAGCATTATTTTTCCGAGGTAAATTTGTCATCAATAATGGGAACTACTACTAGAATTCCCACCTTTTCAGTTAATTCACCTATTGATACTTCTGCTACATCCCCAATTCCACAATTGTTTCAAGAGGACATTCCTTATGTCTCTATGAATCTTTCTGAAAAATGAAGACATCACTCGCTTTTACCTATGTTTCTAGTCCTATGGATATTTCCCCCCTCATCATAAGCATTCCTTTAAACCAAAGACAAACTGATTTCCTGGTTACCATCCCCCAGACTATTTCATCATCAGAAGTGATGGCAGATTTTGGAGAAGATGTAGTGGTATCCATGGGCAAATATTAAAAAGGATAAAGTTGTGGTTAAAAGGGGAGCCAAGAAATCCAGAGAAGGCTCAGAAAAACATGTGCCTGCCCTTGGTCAGGTCATTTGGAAGGCAGACACAAGTGATATTCAGCAAGGGGCAATGGACACAACAGCTGCCATGGGAGTTTTTGTTGGAGCTAATTTTAACTCAGTTTCACAATTAAGTTTGGCTCTCGGTGAAAAAGAGAAGGAATTGCAGAAGGCCAAATAGGACTTAGCAAAAGCGAAAAAGAGGCATGAATAAGAAATCGCCCAGTTGAAACGAGAACATGAAGACAGAGTACAACAATTGAAAAACAAAGCTGAACAACTCAAGCACCAACTTGAGAATGCAGACGTTTTGAATCAACAACAAGCAGAACAAATTGCTCATGTCAATCAACAACTAAAAGATGCTCATCTAGCCTCAAAAGCCTCATCTTTTTTCGATATGACACCTGAGGATTTCAAACAAGTACACCAAGAGTTTCGACAGGATGTGATAGATTTGTATACTTATTTTGATGAGATGCAAGTGTTGTATGACAATTTTAGCAAGCATTCTGAAACCGTTGAGGATCACCATCATGGGATGAGAAAATCATCGACTGCTTTAGAGCAAGTAATAGGTTTGGGAAAAGCATATTAAGTAAAGACCTGATGGCTTGCCAATCTTAGACAAGTTATAGGTCAAAACAACTGAAGTTTCCATTGAGACATGGGAGGGTATATGTGATTCAGTTGAAGCTCTAATCAATGCAAGACAAATGGCTTATGAATAGAGGTGGTCAGAGTCAAAGAATTTGCTAACCTATTTGAGTTTTCATGTTCTGGATCTTATCAATGAGGCACCTTCACCTAAACTTCATTTGGAACAAGTGGGAAAGCAGTTTGATGATTCGAAAGAGTTGATCCAACAAATCAGTCAACTAATGATGCAAGAAATCGAGAAATGGATCGAAGCTCCCCATGCTTCGATAGATCATATACAGTTGTTCATCAAAGAATGGAAGAAAATGAGAGAGGAGGAAATTTCCTCCCAAATTTGCAAGACCAAAATTTAGTTGAGAAATGCTCATTTTCAGGAAGTCGATGACATTCTAGAGGTATTTGCCAGGTGGTGTTCCTCCCTTAGGCACACCGAGAAACTATTTGATTGTGTAGTTCCATGTTTTGGAGATAGACATTGTGTTATTTGGACTGCCTTGTACTTGCAATTTGTGTGTCTTTAACACTTTGGATATTGTTCTTTGCAATTTTATTTGTTAAGTTGCTCTAAAGTAAGTTGAAGGAAGTAATTTTGATTTGCATGTTTGCACATTAATTGGTTGTTTTGTTTCATCTATTATATCCTGCAATAGTTCTATCTTGAAATCATTACTCATTGTGTTTAAGTCTCCTTATACAATTAGTTAGTAGTCAGTAAATTTTCAATATTTTTCAGTTTATTTAAAGCAAAAAGTGAAAGTCGACAAGAAAGAAATTAAAAATATCAGTGAAAATGCATGAGTATTACACCATTATGAAGCTACATAACCAATACAAGTCACAGCCCTCTTGCAACAGAGCAAGAGTAAGAATCAATTAAAACACAGCAGGGTGTTTCACCATCTCATAAGCAACATTTTCATTTATCCAAAAAACTAATACCTGTCATTTTATTGGAAGACATGACATAACGAATACATGTCACAATCTTTTTTCAACAGAGCAAGAGTCGCATTCAATTAAAATAGAGCACTACCCTATTTTCCGATTTCCTATTCGTCGATTTTGGATTTCCGACATTTCAAATTCTGGAAAATGTATGTTCACCTTTTCAGTTAACTCTCACACGTGTTGGAATGAATCGATTTTCGATATCCAAAACATCATGAATTGGAATCGGAAAGCCAACAAATGATTTCAACAAAAACCTGAGTATCTGGTTTCCAATATCTGAATTATCGAGAATCGAAAATTGCGTATAGCTCAAATAACTCTAACAAAAATTGGAATTTTCGGTTCTCTATACCCGATTTGGGAAATTGCATATCGTGTTTAGGAAATTGCATATCAAATAACAAATAATGTGTTTTTAATTTGTTTATATATATTGGGAATTTTATGATTTTATTTTATTTAGAGAAATGAGTTAAAAAGTCATTTAAAATTTAATCATTTTAAAGAATTTTAATCAATAAATTTCTAAAAAACATTTTTTTGTAATTGTATTGGATTTATATTTTTTTGAGCATGGTATATGAAGCTTATAAATTGAATAATAACAATTATTTATGATTCCCCGATTTCCGATTTCCAACATTTCGGATTCTTGAAATTGTATGTTCACCTTTCCAGTTAATCTTACACGTGTCGAAATTTCTCGGTTTCCGATATCGAAAATATTGCGAATGCAAATCAGGAAGCCAACAAATCATTTCAACAAAAACCTGAGTATCCAATTTTTTCTATTCGAATTATGGCGAATTGGAAATTGCGGATACTGCAAATAACCCTAACAAAAACTGGAATTTTCGGTTCCATATACCCGATTTCAAAAATCGGGTATCTTGCTTCGGAATCAGAAATAAATATTATAAAATAAAAATATTTATAATATATATAATGTGTTTTTTATTTGTTTATATATATTGGAAATTATATGATTTTATTTTATTTAGAGATATGAGTTAAAAAATCATTTAAAATTTAATCAATTTAAAGAACAATCATTTTTAATTTATACAGTAAATTTTTAAGAAACAATTTTTTGTAATTGTATTGGATTTATATTTTTCTTGAGCATGGTATATGAAGTTTATAAATTGAATACTAACAATTATTCATATTAATAAATATGAAGTTTAACCCCGGATGCAAATGATGAGAGTCAAGTTGGCAAGGATGGAATGGATAGGGCTATTGTGGCAAAACAACGTTGTACTTGTCATCCGATCACATCGCCAGCTATCCTGCACTCATTATGCATTAATGAAGTGGGTCTTCCTTACCAGGTTGGCTAAGTTGGTCATCAGTTGAGTTTAAATGTTGGGATTACAGCTGATTCGGTAGTCACGTCCATCATGAAGAGTGGTGCCTCCACTGGTACAGCAGGTTCCATTGGTGAGTTTAGGTACAACACAGTCATGATTAAATTTTCCAGTTATTATATTCCGTGATCTGGCAAGGACCCAAGAAGGCGGCATGGAGTTGATCGGTTAAATGGACATTGTGAAATAGGAGTTTATTTTGTATGTTCGTATTATTTCTGCGTAACTTCTTTCTCCACCAAGTTTATAACAATTTTTGTATGTGCGCGATGGATGGTACAGCTAATCCTCTTTGTCCCTTTCCATTTTGTCCGAGACGGCATTAATTAGTCCCTGTCGACGAAGTTCTGTCAGTACGTATCGGCTTCAATGGAGGACATCGTCGGTACTCAGCTAAGGCACGATTTGACCCGGTTGTCATTTCGTTATCTGGTTACAGTGCAATTTGTCTTGGTAAGGGACTAGAAGTGGTACATCAATATTTTCTTGCCATTAATGGTTGTTGTGCCTCGTGTTGGTTTTAGCGTAGTTATGAACCTTTCTCTCTCATTTCATTCAGCTATTTCTTAGCTAACTGCTCCGGTCTTGGAGCACTTTTGTTTTTCCCAAATTTTGTTGCAAAAATCGTTTTGTCTGCCTTTGTTGGGTTTTGTTCTGCATCTGAACCATCATACTGTGTCCAAATAGCATGGCACGTCTCTTCGTGCTGCGAGTGGTCGCGGTCGTTCACAACGAGGAGCACGAGTGACAAAGGTATATGGTTATAACAATGAAATTTCTCTGCAAGTTCAATCCATAATAGATGACTGGGAAACCGGGCTTGTAAACAAGAACCTTGCTCATGATATTGATGGTGGCAACCCCAACCACTATTGGATCGTCAAAAACATGATGGGCACCCTCATGGAGGAAATTCTAGCTAGATGAAACCATACTAAGTTAGCAATTTCACAGGCTACGTCCAAAATGGTGGTATTAGATATGGTCATAACGCACAGAAATGTGACAGCCATCTGAAAAAAATTAGCCCAGGGATTTGACTCCTTGGGTGATGGAGGTAGCGGCAGTGTCTTTATGGCTCCATCTAGTTCAATGAATGTCGACCATACCACCCCTACTGCATATACATTGCATGTTTTGATTTCGACTACGATTAGCTAGATTTGCAAACGAGCTCGTGAAACTAATGCTTATGTGGGGAAAGTGGATGCTTCTGTGGGGAAAAGGGTTGTCCTGACGCTGAAGTCCAGTCTACCATCTTCAGACAAGGAATTCTTTGGGCCTTGTCCTATCGTCGAGGAAACCCAGGACCCGGCTATCTATTTCGCTTCATTTTCTTTACATCTAAGTTTATGTTGGTTTTTATTTTTCAAGGTCTCTTGATAAACATTCCTTCATAGTAATTTTGTATGTAGCCCCCCATATATCACATGGGTTATTGTGGCTCTTTTGAATATCTCTGTAATTTTGTTTAAACTTTACTTCGGCAGCAAAGTTCCATTTTATGTATGGTTTTTATGCTCTTTACACTACAACGGCAAAGTTTTATGCTTTTGACGGATTGGGGTGATTGTAGGACCACTGTTTTCACTTGACCAGAATTCTCGATATTCTGTAATTTTTTGTATAGTTGATTAATAGCAATGTAGACTTACCAAAAGAAATATGAAGTTTAAAGATCTAATATATCTAAATATACTATTTCTCTTAATAAAGTTAAAGTTTAAAGCTGTAATATACGTGAATAGCTTAATTTGGGTATATGAAATTTATTCAAAGATCCAATAACAATTATTTATGTTAATAAATATGAATTTTAAAGATGATCTGACATCAAGATGACTGAATGGATTTATTGTTTATTTATTTTAAAATATTGTTTAATAAGAATTTTCTCAAAGGCAAAATTGGGAAATAAGATATAGGCTCCAATTGGAGAGCTAGATTTACTAGAAACATTTGTGGCAAAGAGAAAAGAATACGAACATTGGAAAATCGGGTGTTCCTTAACGCAAACCATATGATTTGTGGAATGCGAAATGTCAGAAATGAGAAATCGGGGAATCGAAAATAGGAATAGAGGATGTGCACAATTTCAATACGTTTGTAGTTTTTGAAAGATTGTAATGTTTTGCAATTGAATAAAATAACACTATTACTCATGTCATGCTTATTTGAGTTATTTCTCCATATTTTTGGTATACTGATCATACTTTGGTCATGCATTAAATGTGTTGATTTATATAGTGATTTTCCATTACAGCTTGACATTGAAATGTACATTGAAAAAATGTATTTATTTAATTTACATACTATTTTATTACAACTCGTGAATGGTTATTGATTCCTAATACTAATTTGTCAATTAGTATTACTTCATAAGATAGTTTTGTAAGTTTATTTAATTGGAAAATGAGTTTTACCATTTTGAACAAGTTTTGTTTGTATTTTTACTATTATTTTTGTTAGAGATTTACAAATAGTAATGTCGTCAGTCATTAGATTTCGAGTTTTCATAATGATGTCTATTTTTTATTTCTATTAATATGTGTTTGATATTCTTTAAAGGAGATTATATCTTATTGATTCTAAGCACCTTTATTATATCCAAAACTATATATAGTATAAAGAGTTGGGTCCCACACTGAATTAAATAAATTAAACACAGTGCTTTTAAAAATTCTTGAACTTATAATTTATGGAAATTGTGAAAGTGTTTAAACTGTTTAGGCTAAACAATTTTAAATGAAAAATTACAACTGCACTTAAAAAACGAGTTGTCTAAAGAGGGGACTTTTTTACGTCTGTTTTCGGCTAGTTTTTACTAGTTTTTTGTCATGAATTTTCATGGAATTTTCAAAATCTTACAAAACACTGCTAGATCTTACAGAGTGTGGGTGTTACGGGATTTTTATGTCACCTGATTTCATTTATGAGCTTAAAATCGTTCAACAAATAACATAAATTACAGATTTTGTAGATTAAATTCACCGGATTCCGGCATAAACTCAGCCTGAAAAGTCAAAAAGTCCCTTAGTTAGACAGCTCCCTTATAAAAAGTATGTCAATTAACGTCAATTGGCATATTGGTAAATTTCCTAATTAAGAAGTATGTAATGTATTAGAGAAATATGTTAAGAGACCAGCAAAAACTTAAAATTAAAGCGCGCAACTGAGACTTCGGAAATAGAAAGTCTGGGAAAGTTTAGATTTGTCGTTTCAGAATTTTGCATTCCACACAATGAAAAGCGGAAATGGAAATAAAAAATATTTAAACTAAAAACATATCAAAATTGTGCATTTTGCATGTCGTTCTTCAGAAAGTGAACAAAAATAAATTTGCAAAGAAAAATATTAAAGCTCTGATTTTCGTGTGAGGAAACCGGAAGTCGAAAAGCACAAAATGTTAAATCCGAACATGTAAATTTCAATTTGCAATTTACGTTTGCAATTTATTCAAAATGAAAAGCGGAAGTTGGCAAGATAGAATTAAGAATCCAAAATCCGACATTTCGGAATCTGAAAATACCTTTTTGAAGCAAAATTACAAGAATAGAGTTTTTTTGTTATGTTTTCCAATAAGGAAAATCGTATGTTTCGATTTCTATTTCCGCGAATTCCTATTTCCGAATAACATTTCCATTATATTATAATATCACATTGGATTATTTCATTTAAAAATGTCACTGCTAAACTGTCATTATATATAAATCTATGAAGAATAACATTTATATATCTGACGGCGATGTAGGAAATAAAGATTTAAAATAAATGAAAATTGAATTTCGCTCATTGATGTTAGACAAAAGTGCTTTATACACAATGACAATGTTGGACAAGCTAAAAAAGAACAAAATGCCTCAATAATCAATATTTTCATAATAGAAGCAAGGTAGTAAACAAGAGATGAGTGATGTAGTAAACAAGAGTGATGTGTTGGACATTCTTCTACGCTATAATCCTCACCCATTTCCATACGTTTTGGTATCTAAATTTGCAATCGTCGTAAAGGTGGCACCATTTCCATATGTTTTGGTAGCTAAATTTGCAATCGTCTTAAAGGTGAAAAGCTTCCAAGTTTGGAGAATGCTTTAGCAAAATGTTGGAGATTATATTCTTCGGTCTTGCATTTACGAGCGAATTCAGTCTGAAACACCTGAACCTAATCTCCTCCTCATCATCATTATCATCATCATGACTTTACAGTTCTCAAATTTGAATGTTGTATAGGAGGCAAGAGTTCATTTGCTTGTGATTAACACATTCAATTAATTGTATATCCATCTAACACTTTATTTCCTATGAAGTTATCGCATATGCATCAAATATATTTAGATGTCTCACTTTGATTTTATTTTGCAAAAGTTCATGAATATACAAAGTAAGCTAGGAGGTTGTTCATTGGAGTTGTAGACATTATTGTGTAAAGATATTAAGCATTATGTGGATCGTAGAGATGCCTCATGCACATGTTTTTGTGAAAAATATGCTTTCATTTGAAAATTACAACTTAAACATCTACTAAAGAAAAAAAAATTACGGCTACCAAAATTTTCGTTTACAAGAATCCAACGTTAAGATTTCAAACAAAGCTTTCGAATTCCATGCGATTGTCACGAAATTCTAGGACTACGATATATCATTTTGAGGATTATTAACAAACAGACCACCATTTCGCTTCGGCGCTAAAACATTGTAAAATGCCTGAAACTTGTATTCAGTATTTGATAAATTGATTATATANCTGAAATATCGGGAATCGGAATCGGGAAGGCAGCAAAATATTTAAACAAAATTGTGAATCTTCGGTTTTCGACATTCGAAATATCGGAAGTCGGAAATCGAGGACACGGAAAATAACTGGAATTTTTCATTTTTTGATATTTGATTTCGGAAATCCGGTATCGTGTTTCGGAAATCCGGTATCGTGTTTCGGAAATCGGAAATTCAAAATGCAAATTTTTTTTTTAAGTTCATTTAAGGAAATAAGAGTTGATCTAAAAAATTTATAAGTTAATTTTTCCTGATAGTTATAATTATTTCCTACTTAATAACTTTCACAATGAGTGTCTTAGTTCCTGAGACAATTTAGTCTAAAACCCAATTATTTCAAAATTTATTGGATGTTTCTTGAAACAAAAGCAGATCTTTTACATCAACAAGTGATCAAATAAAAAAAGTACATTTATAGAGCAAGCAATGAGAAGCTTCAACCACAATTTGCTTTTAAAGAGTCTGGACCAAGTAATATTTTCTCTTGTTTCCTACGTTGGACAAATGCGAAGGCGTGAAAGGGATGTAACTCTTGATATTGCAATGAATGTGAGCTCTTGTCTATCAGTGTTTCCAATATCTATTGTAACATTTTGTAGGGCCATAGCTTGGGTTTTATGAATTGTTAAACCCCATGCCATAGGAAGTGGTATTTGTCTACGAGATGCCTTTGTTGTAGGAGATATTTGAACATAAGTAGGATTCAAAGCATCCCATAAGGGTCCTTTGTAATAGAGGAATTCGACAACAAAAAAAGATGGTAAGTTAGGAGGTTGTTCATTGGAGTTGTAGACAATATCAATGACAATCTCAAAATGCTTGAAACTTGTATTCAGTATTTGATAAATTGATTATCAATTTATCGAACATATATATATATATATATATATATGCATTTTGAAACTTGCATTTGGTATTTGATAAATTGATTATTATTAGGATTATTAATCCTCCCTTGTCCAATTTGGTCATATGTCTAAATCAGGAGTCATGTCTAAATAGGGAGTCCATCGAGTCTATTTTTAGTCACTAGCACCATTGGGTCCACTTGGCCTAATTGGGGCACATGTTTTAGTTACTAAAGTGTGGGGAACACTAATTGAGGCCTAATGCCACTGATTGCACTTGCATGCATCAGTTTAGGAGCCTCCTAGACCAATCTCTGCAATTTAGGAGCCATTGGGAGTGCAAAAACCAACCAAGGTTAGTTGAGTTGAGTTGGTGACTAGTCAAGCTAAGTTAGGAGTTAGTTACATTGAGTTCTAGTCCTCTACATTCAGTTAGCGCTAGGTTTTGAATGGCTGCATGCAGGAGGGGCGCATTTCTCACCTACCAAGGTCAGTTAACCATTGAGTCCTCTGATAATGATTTAAACAAGGTCTTAGTTACCTACAGTCAAGTAGAGTGTAATCAATTCGAATTTCCTCATGTGGATTCAAATTGCTTGTGGCTATTTAGACATTGTACTTCATTGTAATTATTATCTAATTACTTCTGATTAATGAAAGCATTCACAGTTGTAAGCAATTTTTGCACTGTTTCATTCTTCAATTACTGAGTAAATTGTGTGATCTATTTTGTGAGTTGTGTGTTTGTCTACAGATCTATGTGCTCAATTTATATGGTATCATAGCCTCGGCGGACAAGACACCTCTCCTCCTCATGTCTCCAGCTGGATCATTTTTTTTTAGCAAAATTGCTCCTTCCAGTACTGCACCAGAAGCGGAGAATTTACCACTTAATATCCCAAGTTAGGAAATTGTTGATCAAGCTTACTTGATCAACTATTCTGGGTGTGAAGGAAATTCCAAAAGTGCAGACTGTCGACCTTACTTTGAATGTTTGATTGTGTGACAGGTTATTAGCTCTTCTCATAGCATTCGCTACAAGCAGCCCTTTCTTCTCACTGCATTCGCTACAGCAGCTCAGTCCTTCTTACTGCATTCAAAATGGTTCATCCAATATAGCCTCTTACTCCCTTCAACTATCACCAGTGGAAGGAAGACATTGAGGTATTGCTTTGCACCAAGAAGCTCTTCAGACTCACAGAAGAAACAAAGGCAGTGCCAGTTTTAAATCATGACAAAGAAAAGTACTGGAACAGGCTTGGTGAAGCTCATGGATACTTATTCTCCTCAGTTTGTCGAGATCTTCGATTCCACATCCAAGGATTGAAGACTCCCAAGGAGATTTGAACAAGCTTGCCTCCTTATTTGATAAGCGGGATGAGATGAGGGTCCATCAGCTAGAAAATTATCTGATCACTCTTAATCCATCCAACTTCGAATCACTGAATGATTTCTTCACAAAGTTCAAGAACCTAATATATCAGTTGAAGCAATGCAAAGTGGAGAAGGATGAAGATCAGCTCATCCTTTCCATTCTCACAAATCTCAATGCAGACTACTCAGTCTTTGTATCAAGATTCCAAACAGTAAGGCTCACTACTCCAAATTGGAAGATGCCAATCCCTCACTTCTAAGAATGATAAATTGATCCAAATGAAGATCATTCGATCTTCCAAAGATTAAGCTATGGTTGCAAGAGGAGATAAGGCAGTGAATGACAAAGGGAAGCAAAGACATGAGTCTCCTATGAAGAAAGAGCAGTCAAAGGAGCCTTCAGGTTCAAAGAGAAGCAAGAAGAATGGCAAAGGCAAGGTCCTTTGCTTTTACTATGGAAGGGGCTTTCATTCAGAAAGCTCATGTATGAGAAGACAACTTGATGAAATGGCTCTTCTTTTGAAGAAACATAACATTTCTGCACCTGCTAGCGCAAGGAAGGATGAATCTAAAGAAGAATATGAAGAATACCAGAGGAAAGGCCATGCACTGAAGGATTGTTGCTCATTAGCACATGTCTTCCTCATTGATTCTAGATCTTCCAACCATATGGTTGCATCCAGAGAATCATTCTCTTCTTTTCAGTCCTTTGATGGTCCTAGTATTCAGATGGGCAATAACAGTAAATTCCAAACAAAATGGAAGGGCTCTAAAGCTTGAACATGGAAGGTTCAAAGATGTGTTGTTTGTTCCCTCCCTAGCTTCAAGCCTGTTATCTATCTATCAGATGACCCATATTGGATCTCCAAAGAGAGTGATCTTTGGTCCTGACCCAGTGGAGATCACAGATATCTCTACTGGGAACATCATAGAGAAAGGTGTTGCAAATCATGCCTCAAAAGCATATGAGTTCTCACATTTCATGCCTCCTTCAGAACCAGTGCACTCTCAGCAGCCACTTGCAAGGGAAGGTAAAAACATTGCATCTACTTCTTTTGCAGCTTCTACTAGTATTGCAGATCCATCTTTATCGGTTTATGAGATTGAGATTCAGGGTGATTCAGATATAGATTCAGTCCCTACTTCCAAACTGGAAGCTAGGAAGATGACTGGAAACCCACCTGAAACTCAGAAAGGAAAGACCCTTGCGCTATGCCATGCAATCTTACCTCCTTCGGAGAGATGCAATAAACTCCCTGTAATATGCTACATGGAAAGGGCTCAGTCTCACTACATTCAGAAGAATAGATGTGATCATGCACATCTTCATCCAGCAAGAGACAAAGGTTACATTCCTCCTTCCTTCCATCATCAATTTTGGAGAAGAAGAAGTCTACATTTCAGGCCCCAAAATACTTGGCATAGCACACCATGCATGCTGCTTCACTACCTCACAGAGATGAAGATTGCAACAACATATTTTCAAGTTTTTCAAACTTGAGACCTAATTCTACCTGCTTAGATAGAGGGGGGGATTTTTTCCCATGTGATTTTTGCCCCATCTCCTTGTATTAAACAATTACTTTATTCTACTTGATGTAATGGGTGACCTATGGTATTAGTTACCAGGGCCCACAGATTGTCCAAGTTAGCATTTAGGGGGGTATTAGGATTATTAATCCTCCCTTATCCAATTTGGTCATATGTCTAAATCATGAGTCATGTCTAAATCGGGAGTCCAACGAGTCTATTTTTAGTCACTAGCACCATTGGGTCCACTTGGCCTAATTAGGGCACATGTTTCAATTACTAAAGTGTGGGGAACACTAATTGAGGCTTGCTGGCACTGATTGCACTTGCATGCATCAGTTTAGGAGCCTCCTAGACCAATCCCTACAATTTAGGAGCTACTAGGAATGCCAAAACCATCCAAGGTGAGTTGAGTTGAGTTGGTGACTAGTCAAGCTAAGTTAGGATTCAGTTACATTCAATTCTAGTCCTCTACATTCAGTTAGCGTTAGGTTTGCATGGCTGCATGCAGGAGGGGCGCATTTCTCACCTACCAAGGTCAGTTAACCATTGATTCCTCTGATAATGATTTAGACAAGGTCTTGGTTACCTACAGTCAAGTAGAGTGTAATCAATTCGAATTTCCTCATGTGGATTTGAATTGCTTGTGGATATTTATCCATTGTACTTCATTGTAATTATTATCTAATTACTTTTGATTAATGAAAGCATTCACAGTTGCAAGCCATTTTTGCACTGTTTCATTCTTCAATTGCTGA
>LPNX011110664.1:478674-489227 GCA_001517045.1 Pseudotsuga menziesii
TGTTTCTAGTTTCTTATATCCAAAATATGGGGAATCGGATTCGGGAAGCCTGCAAATCATTTGAACAAAAGATTAAGTCTCTGGTTTCCGATATCCGAAATATTGGAAATCGGAAATTGCGGATATGGCAAATACCCTTAATAAAAACTCAATTTTGCGGATTTCGATATCGGATTTTGGAAATTGGGTATTGTGTTTCGGAAATTGGAAATCTGAAATGTGAAAAAAAACTTATTTTTATTTAAAGTTCATTTAAGGAAAAAAGATTGATCTAAAATTTTTATACGTTAATTATTTCCTGATATATAATAATTGTTCTACTTAATAACTTTCACAGTGAGTGTCTCAGTTTCCTGAGACAATCTAGTCTAAAAGGAAATTATTTCAAAATTTCTTGGACGTTTCTTGAAACAAAAGAGATATCTTACATTAACAAGTGATCAAATAAAACAATACATTTATAGAGCAAACAATGAGAAGCTTCAACCACAATTTGTTTTTAAATATTTTGAAGCAAGTAAGCTTTCCTCCTGTTTCCTACGTTGGACAAATGGATTGTCTTGCATTCGAGAGTATCTAGAAAAAGAGAAAGGTGGAGAAATGTGAAGGCCTGAAGAGATGTAACTCTTGATATTGCAGTGAATGTGAGCCCTTTTCTATCAGTGTTTCCAATATCAATTGTAAAATTTTGTAGGGTCATACCTTGGGCTTTATGAATTGTTAAACCCCGTGCCATACGAAGTGGTATTTTCCTACGAGATCCCCTTGTTATAGGAGATATTGGAATATAAGTAGGATTCAAAGCATCCCATAAGGGTCCTTTGTAATAGAGGAATTCGACAACAACAAAAGATGGTAAGCTTGGAGGTTTTTCATTGGGGTTGTAGACAATGTCAATGAGTTTTCCAATTGAGTCGTTAACAAGTCCTACTTGAACCCATAAATTAGCATTTGACATGACTTGTTGACCAGTAGCAAGAAGGACCTTTAATGGCAACTGCTCGTCATCAATGGATCCATGGCCATGTTTGTTCCTTTGTTCTGCAAAGCAATGTGCAATTGGCATATTAAGTTGTTTCAGCATGTGTTTGTTGTGCAGTTCAACAGATGTATTGGTAGGATACAAGTGGATAGATTGTTGAAAAGAACATTTTTCCACATCTGAAAGTCCCTGAGCTTGTTCTTGTCATTAGGAGTGCTCAGTCTTCAACAGGTGGTGTTCCATTTCATAGGTTTAGCAAGAGTTGCTGAAAGGCAGTTTGAGAAGGGTTGTTTCCTTATTGTCGAAAAATTGTTTCTAGCGTGATAAAAGTATCAAATGTACACCAGAGATTTTTTCCAACGGATGAGCCTACATACATGGGGATGTACTTTACAGGAGGCAATTGTCAGAACTCGCCAACAAGGATTATGGAACAACCACCAAATGGGATTGTACAATTTGAGGGGAAATCTTGACGTAAGCGTGCATCAATTCGAGTCAACATTTTTGGTCCAATAAAGCTCATTTCATCTATGAGAATATAGCAAATATGGCGGAGCTCTTATTGAATTTTTGAAAGGGATTGGCCTTCAAGGGGGTGCATTTCACCAATGGGTATTCGAAGAGCGGAATGTATTGTAGATGCATGTATGTTAAAAGCGGCAACACCCGTTGGAGCAAGGAGAAGAAGTGGGAAGCACTTTGTTTAGATGTAGTTTGCAGTGCATATTTAAAGCAAGATATGAGGTAAGATTTCACGGTGCCTGCATTACCTTGAATCACCATTTTGAGTGATGGACCCGATGTAGTGTTTCTAAAATGATAAATGACAACATCAAAGGCTATGCGTTGTGTGGGAGACAAGGAATCGGGTGAATTGGACAACGATAGGGTGCCTTCATGTAGCTGGGTGGACAAGCGATTGAGGTCAATGAATGATGTTGTTGTTTGATGGAAGTGGGTGGTTATTTTGTTATGTGTCCAATTGTGATTTTTGTCAAGATCACGATGTCCAAGCATTTCGAGGTCATCAATTTGTATGTTGTTGTCTAATCGCACTTGAGAGAGAAGTTCCCATTCATCCATGGTATGGGACAACGGAAAGGTAATAGGATCGTAGTTTGAATCATCGGATAGAGGTGTAGAGGGTTCTTCTTGTGCATGTTCAACATGCCAGACAACATATAAGCCTTTAATGTGATGCCAATGAGAAATATTTTCAAAATTTTTTGTTCCAATATCCTGAGGGATGGAACGAAAAGGTTTGTATAGAAGAAGTTTGCTCCAACAAAATGGTTCAAAAGATGAAGAATCAAACGAAGGAATGGAAATGAATTGTGGATAGACTTTAACAATCTTGTGATGCAAGTTTTGTTTCCATGGTTTTTTTTCCTATTAAGAGAGAAAGACCAAGAACAAGCAGCTTCAAGTAGGGTTAGATGTTCAAGAGAAAGTGGTCTTTGCATGTATGCAAATATGAAGGGGGGGTGGAGGGGTGTTATTAGTTCCATTAGAAACATGGCAGAAGACACTTTGACTGACATTCAGCGAAAAGAAGTGACGGCTACAAAGTACAAGTGGAATTTTTTGCAGCATGTGACATGTTTCTTGTGCATTAATGTCTCATTCTTCAACTATTTGTGCAAGCAATTGTTTGATTGGATGAAGAATGGTGTTGTCACTTGGTGTTGCATGTGCAAGGCGAGAGAGAAATGCATGGTAGTGTTGAGGCCTGGAAAATCGCAGGTAACAACAGTAGGGATTTTCCCCAATAAGCATTCTCAATTAGCTCGTTATTGTTTAGTATGGGGAATCCATCCGGTTTACGGTCTGGCTACCGTAGGTCAAGTAACAATTGAAGCTTTCTTTACTGGTTGCAGCCCGGTCCACCATTTAAGTGTATTTTCTAGTTTTATGTTTATGTATGAGATGCAAGTGCCTAACTAAGTGCAGTCGATAGAGATAACGAAGAGTGTCACAATGTGATGCGCGGGTTTTTACCTCTCGTCTTACCTCTTTCGCTTCTAAATCATAAACAAAGAAATAGTAACTAAATATATCTAACCTATCCCTAGGGAGCAATACTGTAATTAATAATGAGTAATGTACTGTATAACATGCATTTAGAATACTACAGATAGTTGTTCATATTTCGGAATACATGGATATAAGTAGACAGATAAACAAAGAGATAGCTCATTGTCAATTAAAACATTCATTACTCAGATATGATGCGGAAATTTCACAGAAATAAACAGGAACACATTCATAACATGAAATAATTCGTGAGTTAGAACGATCTCACAGTTCATAGAAACAAGTTAAAACAGAAGTAGTTCACATTCAACCAGTCTATGGCAAGCATTTGAAACTCCACAATGTTTTCTCCAGCCGAAAATATAAACTCCGTATTATAAGATGAAGTAGTTCTTCTTACAATAATATTGCACAAAGATAGCATGAAAAAAGGTCCCTTCTTACATCTAACTCACCTATATTTATACAATCATGCAAAACTCTTGAACTACCCTCTTTGCCCTTTGGGCTTCCCCTAACATTTCATTAACAAAATTTTGTCCTCTAGCGTATATACTTAGAAGAAGATAAATACAACATATTACATAATTAATCAATCGTTTGAAATAGCACTACTAGGATGGCCCAACTTGATCATTCATAAATTTTTTCCACACATTCGCATCTGATGCTATACTTTCAAAACCAGAAGGCTCTAAAAATTTGATGGTGATTTCATGCTTAGCAGCTTGAGCCTTTATATTTGCCACTCTGGCCGGAATCAGGCGAAGTTGGTCTTGCAGCAAGTGAATGCTAATTGTTGCATGTGCTATTGCGGTTTTAAGCACCTTTTCATCGAATCCCTTGAATAGTTGAATAGTTTGTTCATCCTCCTACCATCGTTCCTGCAATTGCTTCAAAAACATTTCATGATTGGGTAGCTCTTCTAAACTCCTTCTAGCAGAGGTTTGACACCGATTATAAGTTAGGATAACTTTCCTACAGAATTCTGCACAAGCACTCTTTGTCCTCCTAACTGTCTTTACTAGTTCCTCTGCTGCTTTACTTGCAAATTCGATCAGCTCATACTCTAGCTTTATCGTCTCTAGGTATTTGATGGGTACATCTATTGGAGGTTCCTTATTTGTTTCTAACCAATTCATTCGTCCCTGTAGAGCCTCCATGATATCCTGCATCTTGTCTAAGAAATAGGAAGCTATATTTATCATTTCCTCCAGCCTTATTTCTACCTGCTCAACCTTTAACATCTCTTCCGTCATCTGAAGCTGCATTTGATGAATCTTATTTCTCAGTGTAAGAGCATGCTTCTTCAAAGGTTCAATATCTGTTTTCTACTCCATTATTGTCTTTAATGAGACTTCCAATGAAGTTTTCTGATTTTCCAATGCTACTATCTAAGTCTCATAAAGCTTAGCTTTCCCTTATGTAGTAGTCATTTGCATTTCCAATTCTGGCACTTTATCCTCTAAATTTCCCTTCTCTTTATTCAACTCTTCAATTAACAGTTTCAGATTATCTCTTTCTTCCTCCAAAACCTGATGTCTCTGTTTGAGTCTCCCAAAATCTGCCAAGATGGCCTTGGACTCTTTTTCTATATTGCTTGTGGATAACACCAAAACATCTTTGTCTAATTGTAGAGTCTGGCACTCTGCTTTGGATACCTCAACTTCACTGATTATATCTTCATACTTTCTCTTCAAATTCTGACTTTCATTTCTTTCCTTTTTCAAGGTCTCTTTCAACTGTGTGACCTTCTTCTGGGATTGCTCTAAATCCGTCATTATTCTATCCACATTATCTTCAGTAGCTAGGGCTGTAGCTACACTATCCCTTGCCATTAATCGCAGATCTTTGTCGGTACCGTGAACCACTGCTTTATCGGTCACCATCACTCTCGTATTGCCTCCAGGATTCACCTTTTTCTCTATTATTTTAACAATCCTCTTTTTGACCTTGTCAAAAAAAATGGTGTTTAAATCATGCACTTCTTCTCCTTCTGTGGGAGTAAAAGGAATTAATTCAATTCCAGATACTGACAAAGGATTCTCTCCTGCTATGCTACTATATTGAACAATAGGTTCTAATGGCTCAGCATAAGACTGAGTCTATCCTTGATCAGTAGGGTCCTATTCCTCTTGTTCCTTTTGTCTCAATTCTTCAGCTGCTTTTTCTGCTTGTTCTTTTTCTGTGTCACCGGTTTCTAATCTTAATCCATCAGTTTCTTTCTGCCTTCTTTGTATTTCTTCTTCTTCTTTTCTTTTCTTTTGTTCTTTTATTTTCTTCTCAGCCTCTTCAGTTGTCTTTCCCTTTTCTTCTTCTTCAGCTCACAACCAATCTTCTGCTTCCTGTGCTAACATGTCACGCTTCTTCCTGCCTTTTCTTTGCTACCTCTTCTTCTTTCCTTTTAATTTGCTCAGCACCTTTGCCCTTTCCGCCAATAGCAGTTATCTTTTGTTTGAACCTTCTTCTCAAAGCTGTCATGTTCTGAGCATTCCAGAAGACTTCTTCATCTTTATCCCAAAAATTTGTATACTCAAAATGCACTCCAGCTACTATGCAATATTCAGCAACTTTCTTTTCAGCGTCATTCCTATGGAAGATTATTTCACCAAAATGAAAATATTATAGTTCCTCAACAAATTCTGTTGCAGTTTTCACCTTGGAAAACTTATAACTTCCTACATAAAAGGGGACTGCAGAATACACTGCCTTCTTCTGCTCAAATAGGAAGTTACCCACTACGTCAATGTACAACTGTCTTACGACTTCTTTATGAATCACATAGTCTGTAGCATATCTAGGTAGAAGGGAAGGATCCCTTGATCCTCCAAACATCCTTAAATACAACCCTTCCTCTGTCAAATAATAGTGCCCATTATCTTGCACTACTTTCATAGCTTCCTCTGACATACAATTACATTCAACCAAGAAAATCAATGTATACAATGGCATAATGAAATTCTCACAAATCTCCTTGTAATGGCTGTTAACACCAGTATTTATCAAAGGGGATGAACAATCATGATGAAGAAGAAATAATAGGTTGCTTGTCGAACCTTGGTTAAAAGATATATTGTAAGAATATGATGATACCCCAAAAAAGTGAGCCTGTTGTCAAGGATCTGGTGGTGTGAATTGAAAGGATAGAAATCAATGGCCATGATTGTCTCCGCACTCTCAGAGATGCGAGGAGGATAAAGTTTGTCCGGGCATTTATCGGGCGCACAGATCAATGGCTATCAACCTAGCTCGGGCAGATCCACGGTCCATATTTAATCCGCCTTATGAAATCGCATGTTGGTTAAAGCAATAGAGTCCAGCGGAATCGAGTACATGATACCCGATCCAACGGTGGAGAGGTAAGATTAGATCACATCCACGGTCGGGATTGATTCCGGAGCCAAAATCTGCACGGCAGATAAATCCAAAACACCCAGCGGAATGATTATGTGGCGGTTGATCTGACGGTTGAGGATTAAAGGCGAAGTGGATCAACGGCGGTTGATGATTCTGGGACGTGACGTTATGAGGTGGTTAAAACGACGGAACCCAGCGGAATTTGGTAGGTGTCACCTAATCCAACGGCCCACAAATAAGGGTTGGTCGCATCTACGGCTATGGGCGATTCCGGAGATTAGACTTGCACGGCGGATAAGCCCAAGGTGCCCAGCGGAATTTGGTACGTGGCATTTGATCCGACGGTGGAAAGTTAAATATATATCACATCGATGGTTGCGGATGATTCCGGAGCTCAAAGTTGCATGGTGGTTAAAATCAGGATGCCCGGCGGAAAGAGGTACGTGGCACATGATCCAAGGGTTAGAAATTAAGGAAGGATCAGATCAACGGTCCTAGATGAATCCGAGGAATGGAAGTGCGCGGCATATAGGGATAGATGGTGGTTGCGGAAAATAAATTATTTCCCACGTGGCGAGTTATGGTAGGCTCCGGAGACAAAAGTGGTGTATGGAAAGCTGGAGTGGGGGCCTATAAAAGACCGGTTGACTTCTATGATTGATTATTTTATTTGTTCGGGAAGGGTGAAAAGGACGGGCCGATTCAGAAGCTTCCAGTTGTCAGTTTCGGGCACGCTCCAAGCACGCGCCTCTACAGTCCTCCAGGTAAGGCTTAAACCCTGTAGTTCCTCCGTCCAAATTTCCTCTGTAAATTAAGTAATGGACCGGGGGAAAAAAATTCAAGTGTCTGGTCAGGTCGTAGATGACAGAGAGGAGTTTTTAGTAGACAGAGATAGGGGTGTGTGCGACCCCTTCCTATCCGTAGGGAGCGTGTCTGTCACTAAGGAAAAACTATGGTATTACAACTCCCGAGGCAACGATGTATTGAATGTGTGCAAGTCTTTTTCATACTACTTCGCCCTCGAGCAAACCCTCCATTTCCCGGAGTTTGCAGAGTGGTGTGCGGTCAATTACTCCCTGTCCCAGAGAATTATTGTCAGTCAGTCTACATCCCGAATTCTTTGTAAGGTCAGTGCTACAGTCATCCGGAAGAACCTCAGTCTACCTGAAAATTACCTGGATAGTCGTGAGACAGTAAATGAGTCAATCCTGGTCAAGTCATACAAGAAGTGCGAAGCCGAAACCCGCTGCAGATTTCTGTCTAGTGTTCTAAAAGATGGTCAATCTCTAGATGGTATATTCCTACCTTATCCTATACATATTTTTAAGAGTGAAGTCCAATTAGTCATTTCTTTAGTTTGTCAAATTCTAGGTCTGGATGATGATTGTTATGTGAGCGAGATCGTTCTCAGATTTTTGTTGAGAATAAGTTCCTCTGATTCGGAGTCTCAGTCAACCCCGGTTTTTAGTCTGGACAAATACCTAGCTGAAGCAATCCATCTTCAGCTAAGCGAGTTTCCAAGGGTGCGGTTTTTTAGGTTCCAGACCTACCTGTTTAACATGTTATTATGCTCCAATGTCAATGAACTCCAGTTTTTGAATACCATCTGTTCTTCGGATCTGCCAAAGCAAATTAACATGTTCGAGTTTGCTAATTCAATAATGTCAGAAGTGTATAAAATTTTGTTTGATGAGGAATTAACTCGTGTCCTGAACGAGATGAAAAGCTTGATGCAGTCCTCACCTGAGGACCGCATTGGGGACTGGTTTCTACAGAAATATTCCACTGTGCTAAGGATTTATGGATTTACAGGGCATCCGTATAAATTACCTGCCTTTTTAACCCCAAGGATTTTTGCTCTGGAATTTATGAGGCAGAGGCTACAGTCTAAAGAAGAGCACTTTGGTGCTTTCAAAAAATCCTCAAACATAAAATTTCCGCTTAAGGTTGGCACTTTCATTTTTAAAAGTAAAGGTGCCTTGGCTTTTATAGAAAAGTTGCTAGAGAGTCTGGATTTCCAAAAAGAGCCAAGGGTAAACTACGATCCCCACCATGTGATCTCTTTGAGAAAGCAAGCAAACAAGAATAAACCCTTTGATCACCAATCTATTGAAGGGTTGGCTGAAACAACCAATTTACTACAGTTTACTGAGAGATCAAAGTCTAATGAAGGTGCTAGTATTGCAGTTAAGAGGAGTTTGTCTGAAATTGAAAGTATGGAAGTAGATGAAGAGGGGTCCCATAAAAAGGCAAAGCTGCTTGAAGGTGGTGAAATGGTAAAGGAGGAAGTTTCTGATGTTTTCAAAAAGGTTGCCCTAATTCCCATGAAAACAGTGCAAGTGAATCAATTATCTTTTAAAAATGTAGAAGGTGATGTAGACAGTTCAGAATCAAGCCCGACATTTAAGTCGAAAGAAGAGCTCAAAACCAGCTATATGGAAAAGAGGAAACAATCTCTGGAGGAGACAAGAAATTTGCTCTCGAAAGTGAGAAGTTTGTACAGTTCAAAAACCTCTCTAGTTTCTGCTAGAGATGCTGAGAGAAATACATTTAAGATGGCTATAGTAAATGGCAAGAATATGTCTGAAATGGAGATCCGGCTGGACAAAATCAGTACTCCGAATAAGATACAACTGCACAAACAGACTAGTGACATCATTTACTCAGACTTATTGCAAGCCATGGTAAGGATTAATAAATTGCAAATTTTGATAGACAAATTAGAAATTCAATTGAGGCATGAGAAAGTTGAGAATAAAGCAAATGTCATTCAGATTAGAAAACTGCAAACAGACATTGTTAGTTCAGACAGCACCCAAGCAGTCAAGAGGATGCTAGATGAAAAAGACAATGCACTCCAGGTCTTGAAGAAAAAGCCGAAGATTCCAGGTTCAGAGCATGTCCAGTCGGCTGAATTAATGGCTTTGCAAGAGGAAAAGGATAAAGTCCATCAAGAGATGATGGAGTATAAAGGAAAGGCTGTCGAGCTACAGGAAGAAAAGGACAGGTGGGAGGCCGAGCGGGATGCACTATTGTCCCAAATTTCCTTAATGAAAAAAGACCAGAGTGACGAGAAGGAAATTATGGAGGAGCTAATGAGTCAAACCCCCACTGATGAAGACCTGTCCATTGTGAACATCGACAAGCCACTCGATAATTTTTCTGCAGACAATTTGTTGGTGCCTATGTCCCAGGTGAGCTTGAAGGATGAAGCAATTAAAGAGTTGAAGGCGGAGAACGAAAAGATAAAAGCCGAATTGGCCAAAGTAAGTGAAAGTAAGAAACAAGTATTGCAGGATAGGAATCAATTGCAGAAAAATTTCGATGAGTTAAAAGAAAGAAGCATTGGGAAAGGCCCTCTTCAGGGGGCAAAGCATATCATTTGGGATACCTTGTCTATAGAGATTACCAAGTTTAGGCACTATCTAAATTTTATTGATGATTTGAATATACTAATAAAGTTGGCTCACCAGAGATTAAAACTGGTAAATGAACATATGGAGAAAAGACCTCTTACTACAGCTCAGAACACACTAAATTTTCTGAATTCACTGACACACCAAAAGTTGCATGATATGGGCATAAAGGACAGAATATCAATAGTCCTGTGGGCAAAAAGGTTCATTCACAAGCACCACTTGATGAAGACGGTCCAAGATAAATCAGAAGAATTGCTTTTGCAGGTTAATAATTTCAAACAGGATTTTAAAGAGCTGTTTGAAGACAGATTGCCTTCCTTCTGGGACGAGGAGGGACGGATGTTCTCACAGGAACATTATCATAACCTGCTTGTATAGTGCCACATGGACCACTCTAAATTTAATGAGTTGGAGAAAAGCTTAACAGGGAAAACCATTGTGGATATGTTAACAGAAGATTTCGAGATTTTACAGAAGTTCGCAATTATCAGGAGCAGATTGCCCAAGAAGTCCTATGAAGCATATATGGAGCTCGAGGTATCAATTTCGGGAAATGATGGAATGGGACACCCCAAGTTCGAAGCAGTGGAAAGCTGTGGAGCGGTTTGGAAGGACAAAGTATACTCTTCATCCCTAGAAACAGGCACTATGCACTGTGGAGCTGATGGGGCAAAGACGTGGAGCTGATGGGGCAAAGACGTGGAAGCTGGCTAGGCGAAAATTTGTTATCAAGTTGATTTGTACTTTATGATCTGTTA
>LPNX011110664.1:489395-566863 GCA_001517045.1 Pseudotsuga menziesii
TGATGGGTTGTTCCCTCATCTCTTCTGTTTCACTTGGATCAAATTGAATGACTGTGATGATGTGATTACCTTGCCTTTGATAAATCTTGTGTATACATCTTTGTGATCTTTTTATATGCATATGACTCCATGCCCAATGGTTATGTGATTGTTTCATCCAAACATACAAATCTTTAAGTGTTGTTTATTATCTAGTCTTGTTAAATTTGTATTGAGAGATCCCTCTCTGGAAGAAAATACCAGTTTCTTTTTAAAGTGGTTTTGCTATTACCTTGGAGTTTACCTTTTACAACCTGGGTACATTCTGAGTGCTAACAAACCGGCGCCGTTGCCGAGGACAAAAGTGCATATCTGCCCCGGAAGAACGACAAAGATTAAGAAAGATTTCTGTGGGCAAACAGGAATTTCGAAAAGAAAAGAAGGTTGTATATTTGCCCTGGTGACTTCATTGTGAAATTGTTTCAGAATTCAAGAACGACATTCTGGCTTCAAGAAGACACACACGAGGTAACTCTGATACCGAAATTTTGAGAAGTTTTAAAGATCCAGAAAAGTTGTTTAGAAGAAAAAATAAAGAAAAAATAGATTTCCCTTTGGTCGGTCCATCATCATCACAAGATCCTTGTATTAATCCAGAATGGGGAGTTAATACTGGAAAGAACCTGTTGCAGAGAACCCAGTCTGAATCTGATCTAAAAGATACTGAGTTCAATCCCCGTAGGTTAGAGTCCTATATGTTAGATTCCCTCTGGAGGGACTTGCAACAAACCTCTAAGGTTAGATCATATACCTCCGAGCACACTCAAAGTTCTTCAGCCCCTGTGAATCCACCTAGACCAATGGCCACCAGATTTGCTCCCTTGCGTTTACCTGCTGTAGTACATGATCTCCCCCAAAATTATTCTCAGAGAATTTCTTTGTTTGATGGGGAAGGTGATATAACCGCAAAACAGCATGTTGCCAAGTTTGAATATTTTATCGACTTGGAAGAAGTTGACTATCCTGATGTTAAAATGCGGTTGTTTGCCCAAAGTTTATCAGGAGAGGCAAAGAAATGGTTCAAGGATCTTCCAAATGGGTCTATTGTGAATTTTTAGGCTTTTCAGAATGCATTTTTGGATAGATGGGATGATAAACAGAATCCTCTGCGGCTCTTATCTCAGTACAACAGTCTTAAGAAAGGGGGTTTTGAGTCTGTTAATGAATTCTCAAGCAGATTTATGAGGGCTTACAACTCTATTCCGGAAGATATAAAACCTTCTCCTGCAGCTGCTAAACTGCATTATGCTGGAGCTTTTGATAATGATTTTGCATTCTCATTGCGGGAAAGGAAATCGGCAACTCTTGCTGCCATGTTTACTGATGCCCTAGAAGTGGAATCTAACATGATGGCAAGTGGAAAGATGAAATATAGAGATATGGATAGGAGGAGAAAAGAAGACAATGCACCTTCTACTTCATCTTCTTCCGCTGATGTTAAATTTGAGATGATGTTGAAGACTATGGAGAAGTTGATGGATAGGTTAACCGTGGACGCTAGGCCTTTCAATAGAGAGCAAGGGGATCCCCAAATCAGGAATCCAAATTTCAGAAGACCAAATCCCCCTGTTCTCCAACAAAATAGACAGAGAGACCAGAGAAATCCAAGAAACCAAGAGGAACAGTCCATCCGTGCGCCTTTCCCTAAAAATTATGTTGCTGATGAAGAAGATCCCCCTGAAAATGAGATTCATCTTTTTGGAGAGTAGGATTCAGAAATATATCTTACTGAAGAAGAACATAATATGTTTGCGCAGGAGGATACAAATGAAGAATTTGAAAATGAGCTATATCAGAGAGGTTATTTACATGCAATGGATGATGTGCAAAGGAAAATCAGACTGAGGAATAGAGATGTCCCTGTAAATAAAGGGAAGGCAAACCCGAATCAGCCTTCATCTAGTTCTTTGAATGGAAAAAAGGGAAAAGAACCACAATAAGAGCCTTCTGTGAATAAGGAGGTTGAAAGTGATGTACAAAGGGATAAAACAACAAAGAAGGCGACTCTGATTGATGTGGAAAAGATTGGTGCTGGTTTTAACCTACAAAATGAGCTTTCAAAGCTAAAGATCTCTGTTCCATTTAATGAGTTATTGAGAAACACTGAATACAGAGATACTATCACAAAAATGGTCAAAAACCAAGGAGAATGGCAGTCTGACATTTTAGAATTGAATGATGATAATCCTGTTATTTCATTTGGATCAAAAGTTGAAAATATGGAAGGTGAAGAAGTTCCTCCTTTCTATTTGAGTCTGAATGTGCTTGACAAAGTGGTCCATAATGATATGTTGGATTTAGGGGCATCACATAATCTAATGCCTAAAGGAGTTGTAGAAATTCTGGGATTAGAAGTAACAAGACCATACAAGGATTTATACTCATTTGATTCTAAGAGAGTAAAATGCCTTGGTTTGATTAAAGATATGGTGGTGACCCTGAATAAATTTCCATCTAAAACTATAGTCATGGATGTGGTGGTAGCAGATATTCCACCCAAATTTGTGGTATTGCTGTCGAGATCTTGGACTTCCAAGCTGAAAGGTAGTTTACATATGGACATGTCATATGCAACGATTCCTGTTCCAGATGGGAGCAGAAGGTTATATAGTGAAAAAAGAACTCCCTATGTGGTTAGCAGTCAAGACAAACCTGAAGTTCATCACATATATGCTGTTGACACTGATTTGGGGTCTTCTATTTTCTTTAATGATGATGTCCCACATGATGTAGAAAAGACATTGCAGGAGAAGTCTGAGGAGAATAACGAAAAAGAAGTTTTGGAACAGGATGCTCTGGAAGCAAAACAGAAAAAGGAAGGCCAATGGATTATGTACTTTGATGGATCTGTTGCAAAGGTTGGTGCTGCGGCCGGTGTATACATAATTTCTCCTATTCATGATTTCAAAGCTTTATCGTACAAACTGCTATTTGAATGCACAAATAACGTAGCAGAATATGAGGCTTTGTTATTAGGATTACGTGCTTTGAAAGATTTGGGGGCTCAGAGAGTCAGGATCTTGGGAGATTCTGAGTTGGTGATAAACCAGGTAAATGAGAGTTATCAAACCAGGCATCCTCGGTATGACCCATATGGCTTTATAAGCTTGACCGTGAGAGGGATAGGTTAACGGGCGGGAAAGAAAAAATGCTAAGTCAATGTTGGAAGGGAAATCGTGAGCAAATGTGAAGCGTCGAAAGGATTCGATAGACCGTAACTGGGATATCGGATGGAAAACGCTGAAACATATAACCATTATCGGCAGTCAAAATCACTAACACGCCTCAGTATCGACGATGACAATGTGGATGGATTCGGCACTGTGCCTCCGCAACGTCGTTCAGCGAAACAACTAAAACTCTCGTCTCATTCCAAAGGACACAGCTGATACGGCGAAATCAACTTAACAAGCTTAATCGGATATCGGAAAACGATAGACGCAAGGGGACCTAGTTCATCGGAACTACTACGGACTAAGCTTCCGGTGGATCGGCAAACAAATTCCGACACGATAGCTGAAACAACATCCAACACATCAAAGAAAGACCTCGGAATGCTCCCGATGGGAACATCAGGGAACTAGTCAACTGTGCATCCGATGCATCGAAAACATAGTCAATTGTGCCTCCGATACAAGCATACCAACCTTCAATTTTTTCAAATTTTCAAGTCATGGGCAAAAAAATTTAGTGAAGAGGTTAGATTCTCTAATCCTTCTAAAGACTAAAAAGATAAGGGGGGACCCTAAAAATAATTTTTTTTGGCGAAGATAATTGCAGCTGCAACAATTGGAGTCTACATGGCGAACACATATCTCTGAACAACTTGTCCTTTGAGACAACAACTGCTTTGATGGTATCCCGATAGATTACTTTATTAGATTTCTTTAAGATATCTAGATTTCTAGAATACAAGATTTATGAAGTTTAAACATTGATGGTGGTCCAAATTGAAGAAAGGGGAACCAGGATTTCATAGTCTCTATAACTCTTCTGAGGCCTAAGATATGAAGTTTATATTACTTTTTCCTTTGGGTAGCTTCCAAATTAGACACCACAGGATTGTAACAGATGATGAACATATATATTCGTTTGTTCCTCATTCCCATGCCATTTTGCATTCTTTTGATGCTTCTGGACTTTTGTCCTTTTGAGTCCTCTCGGATTGCTTTCTTTCTGAATTTTAGTTCAGGCCCCTCTATCCATAGTGTCCTTTTGTGTGAGAGATATTTTGATTTCAGCTTACGGACGGAGAAGAACTTTTAGCAATCTTATTCAAACTGATTTTGTTCAGTGTGTGTTTTGATATCTATTTGCTTCTTGGGATATTTTGACTCTTGATAGCCTTTTGGTTTCCGTTTGTGGCATGGGATAATTTAAATATAATGCAATTGTTTACCCTGCTTCCTTTCCATGGGCCTTTTACTGTTAACCTCCTAAGACAGTCTTTAGTGTGAAGTGAATGGAGCCTCAAAATAGTATTCTAGACTTTTATGTCCTTAGTTATTTTACAGGGGTTAAGCAAGACTTCAATCTGTTCATAATCTACTCAAATAATATGCTAATCTTAAAGAATCCTTAAACATTATGTATGTGTAAATAGTAAGCAGTCTTTGATCAAATATTTTTAGTTTTTCCAGAACTCCGATGAACTCCAAAACCAAAAGTTGTGTTTATTTATTGAAACATAAGGCAAACCAAAAATTACAAGCAATCAAATCTTGAGCAAGTAAAATGTAAATAAACTAAAGCTAATCTAACAAAGAAAAACAAAAAACAAATCAAACCATTTATTTATGTACAAAAGAAAAATCAAAACCTTAAGAAAAATATGGCTTGAGAACTAAACCATTTACTGGTAAGTTCTCCTCCCGCCCCTGTAAATCTCGCAATTTATAATTTGAGGGGCCTATCTTCTTTGTAATCTAAAAAGGGTCTATCCATAGTTGCTGAAATTTCGTGTGCTTTCCCTTCTCATCATGCGGGTGATCCCACTTGAGAACCAAATCACCTACTTTGAATTCCCTTTTCCCAACCTTGTGCTTGTCAAACCACCTCTTCACCATCTCTTGTTGGTGTTCAAATCTTTCTCTGGCTTTGGACCTAGACTCCTCTAACTTCAGCAAATTGTGAATTCAGATTTGCATAATTTCATTATCAGTACCCCTAGAGTCTTGGGATAGTTTAGAGGATGGAAACGGAATATTAGGAGGTAGGATAGCTTCTTTCCCATAGACAAGAGTGTAGGGTGACACGCCTAAGGAGTTCTTGGGTGTAACTCTGTCAGCCCAGAGTGCATTAGGCAAGGCTAGATGCCAACTCCTTTGATTTTCTATAACTATTTTCTTCATAATTCTAATGAGGTTTTTATTGGTAGATTATGCCAAACCATTTCCTTGCGGATAGTAGTTAGCAGAATAGTGCAGCTTAATTCCTTTTTCATTTGCAAATGCATTCAATTTAATAGATGAAAAATATGAAGCATTATCAAAAACCAGAGAAATTGAAACCCCAAACCTGGTCATAATATGATCTTGCAGAAAGTCCAGAACTACATCTTCATTTACTTTACATAATGGAATGGCTTCGACCCATCTGGTGAAATAATCAGTTGCCGTCAAGATGTACTTATGCTACAATGAATAATTTGGATTGATCTCTCCAATAATGTCAATCCCCCATTGCTCGAACAGTTCTGAGATAATAACTGGTTTAAACGGTCCTACTACCTTGTCTTGTCTCCCACTACTCCTTTGGCAAGTATCACACTTCCTAACATGAGCATGAGCATCTTTAAACAATGTCGACCAGTAATATCCAGCTCTTAGAATCTTGTGTGCTATTGTGTCTCCTAAAAAATTACCTCCAGCAGGTCCATCATGGAGTTCTACTATAACCTTATTTGCATCTTCACGTTCCAAGCATCTAAGAAAAAATCCATCATAGTTCTTTCTAAACAACACTCCATCAATAATTTGATATAAGGCCTATTTCAGACGTAATGTTCTTCTTTGCTTGGGATTCCAATGTTCCGGGAAATATACTTCTTGAAGATAATGAATTAATATCTATACCATGAGTATGGAGCTGTGAATAGAGGACATACATCCACCATGTGTAATTCAGCTTCATTATCCCAACTGTTATCTTCATGTTTTTGACTCTCGGCCATCAATTTACAAAGTCTTTGTCCTTTAATTATGGTTGCTGGTTTAAATTCTAGATCATACTCTTGCAAGGCAGTCACCTATGTTACCTCTTCTTTCTCCCAATTCCTTTTGTACAAAAAGGGATCGTACTGCTGGGTGTAGGACTATTACTTTGGTGCGGCTCTTAAGTATATATGGCTTGAATTGCTCCACCGCTTTAAAAACTACATAGGCTTGTTTATCAACTGCGGGATAGTTCAATTCGGCCCCTTGCAAACCAGTGCTCATAAACGATATGGGGTACTCATCTCCCCCTTCTTCTTTCTGTGTAAGCACCGCTGCTAATGAATCATCGGAAGCAAAAGTGTACAAGATAAAATCTTTTTTAAAATTGGGACTTTTGAGTGATTCTGCATGAGCTATGGATGTCTTGATATTTTTAAATGCATCCTTCTCTGAATCGGTCCACTTGAATTGCACACTTTGCTTGACCATTTGTTGCAAAGGTTTGACGATTTGAACAAAGTCTGGCACAAACCTTCACACGAAATTGATTGTCCCCATAAAAGATTGCATACATTTTTTATTATGGGGTAAAGGGATCTGTTCTATGGCTTTAATTCTCTCTGGGTCTATTGAGATCCCCTTTTTAGAAATAACATGACCCAATAGCTTTCCTTCAGTGACAGCGAACACGCATTTCTTATGATTTAAATAAATGCCATATTTTCTACAACATTCGAAAATCTGTTTCAAATGAAATGCATGCTCTTCTCTCTTCTTTGAAAATATCGTAACATCATATAAATAGACCACGACACTACGGCTAATTAGACCGCGGAAAGCTATATCCATAGCCCTTTGGAAAGTTGCTCCAGCATTAATGAGTCCAAAGGGCATTCTCCTATACGCAAAATTCCCCGACTTGGTTCTGAAAGTGGTCTTGAGCCTGTCTTCTTCTGCTACGAGAACTTGGTTATAACCTGAGAATCCATCTAATAGAGAAAACAGTTAAGAACCTGAGACCATTTGTAGTATCTGTTCCATAGGTGGGACAAGGTAATTATCTTTATCCAACACACGGTTTAGATTCCTAAAATCAACGCAAAGTCTGATCTCTCAAGACTTTTTCCATACTGGTACCAATTTTGAGACCCATTCTGAATGTCTGACTTTAAATATGATTTTAGCATCCAGCAGCTTTTTCACCTCACTTTGAATTAGGGGCTCTAGTCTAGGATGCATCTTTCTCAGAGGCTACTGATAAAGTTTGACTCCAACTTTGATTGGAATAACATGTTGCATGATTCTTGTGTCATAAGTTTTGAGATCCTCGTAGGTCCAAGCAAACACATCTTTGTATTGTTTGAATAAACTAATGAATTTACTCTTCTCCCCGGGTGAACAACACTTTCCCAAATTCACATATTTGGGTTCAACCTCTTTCCCTAGATTTATCGGCTCGAATTGTAAAGATGAACTATGTGTCTTGACATTCGCTGGTTTTCTGAACTTGTTGTCTAGATCGAACATATGTTCTAGAGTTCTGACCCCTTTAGGAATGAAATTTCCATTCTGGAGGTCTGCTTGATGATCCTCGTCATCTATTATGGCTCCTTTAAATGTATCATTATTCATTAAACACTCCAATATTTGTCGATCATCATCAAACACCCTTAAATTGGTAATGTTGTCTAGAACAGAAGGCCTGAAAAGCAATTCAATCGAACATGTGTTAATTGTAGGTACTAGTCTAGCAGCTGAAGTAGCCAACAAGTCAGCTGCAACATTTTTTACTCTAGGAATTGAGAAGATATTGAATGCATCAAAATTTGTTAATAAATCCCAAACCTTATTTTGGTAAGCCTTCAAATGTGGTGATATACAATGAATTTTGTTTCGAACTTGTTTAACAATGATTTTGGAATCTTCGTATACTTTTAGATTTTTTACTTTTAATTCCATTGCTTTTTTCAGTCCCTGGACTAATGCTTCGTATTTGGCTGTGTTATTTGTACATTCAAATTCCAATCTACATGAAAGAAAATGTTTATGTTTTTCTGGATCAATTAGGACACAGCCAGCTCCTGATCCTTCCAAGGTTTTAGAACCATCAAAATAAAGAATCCAAAAAAATTCTACTCCTACTGAATTTGAACTATTAACTACATCTGAAACTAAATCTACTATATTACAATCAATATTATCAGCCTGTGAAAACTGAAGGGGATCGAGATGGATATCTAATATACTGTTGGCTTCTTCAGCTTGGTAATTTCTCGGTTCTAGTTCAAGAAAATAGTTTCCCAACACAAAATTTACTGGTTTATTTTTTCCCTCCAACTGAGTTACATTGTACTTCATTTGAGGTTCCCTTAACAACTTTATTTGGTTCTCACAACCTTTATAAGGTGACCATACATGTGACCAATCTGATGCAAAGTATCCTTCCAATTTTGTTTCCCAATCTTGGCTCAAAACCAAACCATATGCGTCTAGGATATCAGCCACACCAATTTCTATGTATTGACAGACTCTCTCATCTGCTGACAAACGGATCAGGACATCTTCCATTTCTCCTATCACTTTCACTGCAGTTCTGTCCAATTGGATAACTTGGCCTGTGGTTGGCTTAGGTTGACCATTTATTTGCTTTCAAACTAAAAGTGGCATGACGTTTACTGATGCTCCAGAATCCACCAAATAATTATGCACAATGTAATTAAAAATCTCAAAAGTTAGTAGAAAAGTTGGAGTTCTATATTTAGACTTTCCTCCCGAACTTGATTCACCAATCTCTTCATCAGTTTGGTTGTCATTCTGAGGTTCCTTCACATGTGTTTCAAGTGCTTTTAAAAGCTTTTCTTTTTGTTGGGGTAGATTGCACATTTCAAACAAGGAGATATTTGCCTTAGCTTTTTTAATATCTTCTACAATGTCATATCCCATTTCATGCTCAGCAAAATTCTTCTTGACATTCTCAATTTTATTTTCAATAGACTTTATAGGCATAATAACTTTCTTGGGACTCTAGCTTGAAATGACAAACTTAGGTATGTTAACAGTTGGAGTATTATTCTTTACTTTTCTCATGTTCTCCTAAAGCTTCTTAATCTTGGGCAGTATTAGGTTATCATCTTTTAATGAATTATGACTTCTTGTTGTAACATTTGCCTCTGTTATTTCTTCTTCCTCAGTAGGCTCTTCATCCTCTACATTGAACATGGAAACACAATCCCATAAAACCAAAGTGGCATGTTCTTGAGTCTCTGTTGGTTCATGACCTTTCTCTTTCTCATCCACAGTTTCTGTTAACTTAGAATCCAATAATTAATTCATCAGCAAGGTCATGGAATTTATCCACTGTTGGAAATTCTTCTTAGAGTGAGGTTGCTGATGGAATGTACAGAAATTATCCATTCCTACATCTGTCAAATTCATGGCTGAGGGACTATGCGGGGGAGGCTTGGGTTGACTGTTATCATCTCTCTTTTTATAATAAGGCTTGTATTGTTTATGGGCCTCCTTCTCTTTTTCCAAATCAATTACCTTATTTGACAACTTCTGCGTCATTTTTACCACTCCATCTAACTCTTGTGACTGCTCATCTTTAGGCTTAGTTAATAATAGACGCTGCTTGTTCCCATAAGTTTTTTCTTCTGACTGCACAAGATAATGGTCTATACTCTACATTTCTTCCTCCACCTTCTCAGCTTCTTTATAAGTATCTACCAAAGTGGGTCGGACTGATATTTTGACAAACATGGCTAGATCAGGTCCAATAGCTAAGGTATAATACTCAATTAGGGCATGCTCAGATGGTTTTCCAAGCTTCATCAAAGTTATTTAGGTAGGAAGCAAACCTCTGAGTGAAATTATGTACCCTTTTTTTCTTCTCTTTCTTTAGGGCAATTAATCCTTTCATTAAATCAATGTGAGTTTTCTGGATTCCGTATTTTTTTTTAACAGTCTCTCAAAAATATTCCAATTTGTGATTGAATTTGACGGCAAGGCAAAGTACCATGACATTGCTTTTCCCTTAAGAGTATGCGGGAATAATCTGCAGACCACATCTTCATGTTCTGCTGCTTGTAATCCCTCTAAGGCCAGATAAAAACTCTGCAAATGATCATCCACAAGAATTCCTTCATTTGGTTCAAACTTGGGTAAAGCTTTGTCAAAACTCTGAGGCATAGCATGCAATGGAGAGGTCAGGTTCAAAGGAGATCTGGCCCTCCAAGCAGGCAGTGGAGGTGGCTGATTTGCATTCACATTGGCCATGATTCTGAGTGGAGATTGAGGAGGAGACTGGACAGGGGTTCAAAAAGGAGAATAGTGAGGGGAATCTAGTTCCAAATGGTTCAGAGGTTGAACAACTTCTTGCAAGGTTGTTTCTACCAATTCTTCAAGGTCTTCCACTAGCACTGACTCTTCCAATTAAGGACGGTCCTTCTTATGATAATCTCTTCTAGGTAAAGTGGGAATAATGGGTAACCCTCCAATATTCTTTGCATACGCCCTGTCAATTCTCCTTAAATCATCAACCACTTCATTATCAATGTGATAGAGATACCCTATGCCCTTTTCTTCAGGAGTACGTCTTTGCGGGATACTAGTCTCAGAACTGTCACCAGTGGGGAATTCTTGAAAAAACGAATTTCCTCGGCTAGCCATGCACTAGTGGCCCTCCTTCTAGCGCCAAAACTATTGAGGCCTGGAAAATCACAGGTAACAACAGTATGAATTATCCCCAATTAGCTCGTTATTGTTTGGTATGGAGAATCTGTCCGGTTTACGGTCTGACTACCGTAGGTCAAGTAACAGTTGAAGCTTGCTTTACCAGTTGCAGCTCGGTCCACCGTTTAAGTGTATTTTTTAGTTTTATGTTTATGTATGATATGTAAGTGCCTAACTAAATGCAATCGATAGAGATAACGAAGAGTGTCACAATGTGATGCACAGGTTCTTACCTCTCATCTTACCTCTTTCGCTTCTAAATCATAGACGAAGAAATACTAACTAAATATATATAACCTATCCCTATGGATAAATACTGTAATTAATAATGAGTAATGTACTATATACAATGCATTTAGAATACTACAGATAGTTGTTCATATTTCAAAATACATGAATATAAGTAGACAGATAAGCAAAGAGATAGTTCATTGTCAATTAAAACATTCATTACTCAGATATGATGTGGAAATTTCACAAAAATAAAAAGGAACACATTCATAACATGAAATCATTCGTGAGTTAGAACGATCTCACAGTTCATAGAAACAAGCTGAAACAAAAGTAGTTCACATTCAACCAGCCTATGGCAAGCATTTGAAACTCCACAGTGCTTTCTCCAGCCGAAAATATAAACTCTTTATTATAAGATGAAGTAGTTCTTCTTACAATAATATTGCACAAAGATAGCATGAAAAAAGATCCCTTCTTACATCTAACTCACCTATATTTATACAACATGCAAAACTCTTGAACTACCCTCTTTTCCCTTTGTCCTTCCCCTAACCTTTCCTTAACAAAATTTTGTCCTCTAGCGTATATACTTAGAAGAAGATAAATACAACATATTACATAATTAATCAATCGTTTGAAATAGTACAACTAGGACGGCCCAACTTAATCATTCATAAATTTCTTCCACACATTCATATCTGATGCTATACTTTCAAAACCAGAAGGCTCTAAAAATCTGATGGTGATTTCATGCTTAGCAGCTTGAGCCTTTATATTCGTCACTCTGCCCAGAATCAGGTAAATTTGGTCTTCCAGCAAGTGACTGCTAACTGTTGCATGTGCTATTCTAGTTTTAAGCACTTTTTCATCCAATCCCTTGACTAGCTAAATAGCATTTTCATCCTCCTTCCATCGTTCCTGCAATTGCTTCAAAAACATTTCATGATCGGGCAGCTCTTCTAACCTCCTTCTAGCAGATACCTGACACTAATTATAAGTTAGGAGAACTTTTCTACAGAATTATGCACAAGCACTCTTCGTCCTCCTAACTGTCTTTACTAGTTCCTCTGCTACTTTACTCGCAAATTCGATCAGCTCATACTCAAGCTTTAACGTCTCTAGGTCTTTGATGGGTACATCTGCTGGAGGTTCCTTATTTGTTTCTAACCAAGTCATTCATCCCTGTAGAGCCTCCAGGATATCCTACGTCCTGTCTAAGAAATAGGAAGTTGTATTTATAATTTCCTCCAACCTTATTTCTACCTGTTGAACCTTTAACATATCTTTCGCCATCTGAAGTTGCATTTGATGAATCTTATTTCTCGGTGTAAGAGCATGCTTCTTCAAAGGTTCAATATCTATTTTCTGCTCCATAACTATCTTTAATGAGACTTCCAGTGAAGTTTTCTGATTTTCCAATGCTACTATCTGAGTCTCATAAATCTTAGATTTCCCTTCTGCAGTATTCCTTTGCATTTCCAATTCTACCACTTTATCCTCTAACTTTCCCTTCTCTTTATTCAACTCTTCAATTGACAATTTCAGATTATCTCTTTCTGCCTCCAAAACCTGATGTCTCTGCTGGAGTCTCCCAAAATTTGCCAAGATGGCCTTGGACTCTTTTTCTATATTGCTTTTGGATAACACCAAAGCATCTTTGCCTGATTATAGAGTCTGGCACTCTGCTTTGGATACCTCAACTTCACTGATCATATCTTCATACTTTCTCTTCAAATTCTGACTTTCATTTCTTTCCTTTTTCAAGGTCTCTTTCAACTCTGTCACCTTCTTTTGGGATTGCTCTAAATCCATCATTATTCTATCCACATTATCTTCAGTAGCTAGGGCTATAGATACACCATCCCTTGCCATTAATTGCGGATCTTTGTCAGTATCGTGAGCCACTGCTTTATCGGTTACCATCACTCTCGTCTTACCTCCAGTATTCACCTTTTTCTCTGTTCTTTTAACAATCCTCTTTTTGACCTTGTCATAAAAAATAGTGTTTAAATCAAACACTTCTTCTCCTTCTGTGGGAGTAAAAGGAATTAATTCAATTCCAGATACTAACAAAGGATTCTCTCCTGCTATACTACTAGATTGAACAGCAGGTTCTAATGGCTCGTCATAAGATTGAGTCTGTCCTTGATCAACAGGGTCATGTTCCTCTTGTGCCTTTTGTCTCAATTCTTCAGCTGCTTTTTCTACTTGCTCTTTTTCTCTATCAGCAGTTTCTAATATTAATCCCTCACTTTCTTTCTGCCTTCTCTGTATTTCTTCTTTTCTTTTCTTTTCTTTTGTTCTTCTATTTTCTTCTCAGCCTCTTCAGCTGTCTTTCTCTTTTCTTCTTCTTTGTCTTGCAACCAGTCTTTTGCTTCCTGTGCTAACATGTGAGCTTCTTCCTGCCTTTTATTTGTTGCCTCTTCTTATTTCCTTTTAAGTTGCTCAACAACTTTGCCCTTTCCGCCAACAGTAGTTATCTTTTGTTTGAACCTTCTTCTCAAAGCTGTCATGTTCTGAGCATTCCGGAAGACTTCTTCATCTTTATCCCAAAAATTTGTATACTCAAAATGCACTCCAGCTGCTATGCAATACTCAGCAACTTGCTTTTCAACGTCATTCCTATGGAATATTATTTCACCGAAATGAAAATATTCTAGTTCCTTAACAAATTATGTTGCAGTTTTCACCCTGGAAAACTTATAACTTCCTACATAAAAGGGGATTGCAAGATACACCGCCTTCTTCTGCTCAAATAGGAAGTTACCCACTACGTCAATGTACAACTGTCTTACGACTTTTTTATGAATCACATAGTCTGTAGCATATCTAGATAGAAGGGAAGGAGCCCTTGATCCTCCAAACATCCTTAAATAGAACCCTTCTTCTGTCAAATAATAATGTCCATTATCTTGCACTATTTTCATAGCTTCCTCTGACATACAATTACATTCAACCAAGAAAACCAATGTATACAATGGCATAATGAAATTCTCACAAATCTCCTTGTAATGGATATAATACTTGTGAGCCCAGAATATGATAGGCAGCATACACAGGGGATCGCTCTTTATCCCATTGGAACTTCAATGCTGGGAATGGCTGAGTACATAAAATGCAATCAATCAATATTGAACTCATATAAAATTTTGTCTTCTTCTGGGACACTCCTCCCAATGCTGCGCTTATACAAGCTGACAAGCTGTTGGACACTATATTTTCCCAATTAAAGATTGTACCTTGGGTGGCCACAAAAAATATCACTAGTACCCAACCTATTTTAAATTTCTTCCCATTAGCCCTCCCGAAAATTCTATTTAACATCAAGGAAATTAACCTGTATGGAGTGTGGAGGGTTGATGTTTCGTACTCTCTTGAAGGCCTCATACGGAAGTTCTTACCTGGAATCATCATTCTTTTAATTGTTTCCACCATATCTAGGTTGAGATCTTTCAGCCAACTCTCAGTCAAATAGGTTTGTGGTGTTGGAAACTTATAAGCCATGGATACATAGGCTGGGATATATGTAGCATAACCTTGCCCCTCAGTGTTGTCCAGTATCATCCTCGTTACATCTTTCCTTGGCAGAATCCACCCTATCACCTCGGAACAGGGGAAAAGTTCAGGTCTGGTAGCCACCTTCATAATGGTTGATCTCTCGATGTTGGCATAAATAGGCAGATCTTTGAACCCATCCTATGGAACACTCTGGTTTGAGATCATTCTGTATGTCTCTCCCCATTTATACTCCGGATCAATTCCAGTAGTGGCTTTAGTATCTTCATAAATAACCTCAACTCTTGTTATTATCTCTACTTCTAGTTCCTCCTTGGCTGCTTGGGCCTTCTTTTTATGCTTTCGTGGCATATTGTTGTGCTGATGATTAGCCTGTATGGGTCATGAAAAAAGGTTTTAGTCCACTTACTCATAGAAAACTACATATTGAAAGCAACAACATAAATAACCAGAAAATTACCATCTAATCAAGATGCATGCTAAATAGGTTTTCTTTTATCAAAAAAAATGGGCCTTTTGTATGTGAAACTTTAAAAAACCAGGAAACTTGTAAAAACCTATCGGACCCAAATCTGCAAAAAAACTTATGCTTGGGTAAACCCTATATCTCTGCAATGCCTTTATGACTACAGGTAGAAATATTGACCGTGAAAAATCTTAACCTCGGACTGTTAACCCCAAAACCAACCCTCACATGCAACTAAAAAACCCTCCAACATCCCACGAAAACCTAACGTCGCTCAAAACATGGCTGCGCAATCTCCGTCTTAAAATGATGAAGGGGAAAACGGAGCGGTGCAGACGATGAAACGCTCGTCTCCACCGTGCCTTTGTCCTTCCAACAAACGTCAAAAAGTAAATAATGGTTGGCTGAAAAAATAACCACCACCAAGGCTGATGAGAAAAAACGAGAAGGAAAGACGACTGGTAAAATAAAATGTCCACAAACAACCAGGGCGAGCCCCATATAAGGAAAAAACCACCGCCACAAAACCCCGTGGGATAACAAATAACCTAACCCTAAACAAAATTATGGGTAAAAACGATGTTGAGCAAAATATTTAAGACGAATCCTACCTGGAAAAACCCCGAGGATGACTTGGACAGACGACGACCTCCACTGGTGAATGATTCGTTTAGACTACGACAGCTACGGAGCTCCAATGGGAGACAAACACAGCTGAACAATAACCGGAGGTATGACCCTTACGGCTTTATAAGCTAGACCGTGAGAAGGATATGTTAATGAGCGGGAAAGAAAAAATGCTAAGTCAAAGTCGGAAGGGAAATCGTAAGTAGATGCGAAGCATCAGAAGGATTCAACAGACCGTAACTGGGATATCAGATGGAAAACGTTGAAACGTATAACCATTATCGGTAGTCAAAATCACTAACATGCCTCAGTATCAGCGATGACAATGTGAATGCGTCAGATGGATTCGGCAGTGCGCCTCCGCAACGTCGACCGGCGAAACAACTAAAACTCTCGGCTCATTCCAAAGGACACAGTTGATACAGCGAAATCAACTTAACAAGCTTAATCGGATATCAGAAAATGATAGACGCAAGGGGACCCGATTCATCGGAACTGCTCCAAACTAAGCTTCTGGTGGATCGATAAACAAATGTAGACGCGATAGCTAAAACAACCTCCGACACATTGGAGAAAGACCTCGGAATGTTCCCTATGGGAACATTGGGGAACTAGTCAACTATGCATCTGATGCATCAGAAACATAGTCAACTGTGCCTCCAATAGAAACAGACCAACCTTCAATTTTTTCAAATTTTCAAGTCATGGGAAAAAGTTTTTAGTGAAGGGATTAGATTCCCTAAGCCTTCTAAAGACTAAAAAGATAAGGGGGGACCCTAAAAATAAAATTTTAGGGGGGGAATAGTTGCAGCTGCAACAGGTAGCTTTCTGATTTTGGATCTAATTTTGATGCATACTTTGAAATGTATTTCAGGACAGCATTTCTAGAAAGAATAGGTTGGCAATTAACATTGGCCCTCCATATTGAAAGCATGGTATGATTGTGAATATTGAGAAGGGAATCATTTCTTGCAGGACTGTATGTTTTACGTCCATTCGGATCAATGAATCATGAAGAACTAGCTTGTAGCTCATATGGAAAACCATAGCGACACTAAACAGATGTTCCTTTTTTGCGAAGGAAAGTTGATTCTTAACATCTGGTGTGTCTTTGAACAAATTTACAAGTTCTTCATAATCAACTGAGTACTTTGATGCAAATATCGATGCTAATGCAAGACTGCATGGATCATTTGTAGTAGAATGTTGTAACCCAGATGTTGACAAGTGGGAATCATGAGGATTCCAAGCTGTAACATATGTGTCAAAAAAAAATTGCAGCTTCAACTTCAAGAACATATTCCCATTCTAAGGTGTCCATATTTGGTGCATTTGCCAACCAAATAAAACCATGAATGTGTGTGGATCCTCTATGTTTCCATTCATACCTACATGGGAGGAAAAGGAATATATTAGAAATGAAATGTGTAAAGTGATAGATACTAAGAGAAAAATAAGAAGGAAGAGATGGTAGAATACCTGCACCAAGAATTTGTTATATGAAAACCTTTTTCAAGCACCTCTTAAAGGAATGTTTTGAATATATTGTGCATGTATTGTGATGTAATATGTGGATTTGATATGATGTTGTGAACTTTCCATTGGTAGTCTTGAGCTAGACCGGTAGGACATACAACAGGCATTAGAACATGAAAATATGGTGATTTTGTGTCAGCTGCACTAAGGGTAAAGAAGAAATTTGGTGTACCTTGTTGATTAATCATATTTGTCAATTCAGCCCTACTTTTGTTCCAATATGAGCGTGTTCCATGTAATGAAGATCCAAACCTTGTGACCTGCTCACCAATTTTCTGATTAGGCATGTCTTGCAATTGGTTAACAAGCTCAAGTATTGTCGGAGGTAGTGTATCTTCAATATTAGTTTTGAAAAATACAGAGGCGGTAGAATTACTTCGATGACGCATAATTACATTGTATATGTAGTACCGGAACCGAGGATGTTGGCCAAATCTATTGTCATGATAGTGAATTAGGTGAAGTGCATATTCTTGCATATCAACCTCATGCATACGTGGTTGTTTAAGCATTGTTGCACCTATGGGGAACAAAGTTGGAAAAGCCATGGAAAGAAGGCCTTATGTGTTGTACTCCTTGATAGGGGTAATTCCTATAGGGGGGCAATCAATGGAAGGTGGTAATGGGATATTTGGTATGTGTAACAACTCTCTAATTTATTCAAATTTAGTTCTAGCATTAGTTTGTGTTGAAATAAACAAGGAGGATTCTAATTCAAAGGGTTCAAATGAATTTGGTGGTTGAACTGTAGAGTACAAGCTCTGCTGATGAGATAATGTAGCATTGCTAGTAACATGCGGAAAGGTGAAATGTCTGTTGAGACGAGGAAATGAAGCTAATGCAACTGTGTTGACCTGTACATCTTTGTAGTATGGGTTGTTTGTCATTTTGTATTCAAGGGGAGAAAGAACACATGTTTGACTAACAAACAGTTCATATGGATTGTTTGTAGAGTTGCATTTGCAAACAACAAGGATGTCAAGTTCTAATATTAAATAGGGAAGGTATTTGGAAATATTGGAAATCTCTTGGGGGAAGCAAATAGTATGTCCAGAATATTTATATTGACCACCATGAGCATGTGTAACTTGTAACACTAGGTTAGCACAACTAATGAGAATTTCTTCAACTTGTGTAAGTACTGCAAGGATAGGTGGTTGGATGCCTGGGTCCATATTATTTTTGAATGAAAACTGATGGCCTTTTCATTCTAGAATACAGTGAGAACAAGTGGATGCATCATGGAATTTTTTCGTTACAATACCAGGGTAACATTCTTTGCAAATCGAGCAGACATGTATATTAGCCAGTTGGTCCATTTTTTTACAAAATCGTTGATGTGCGTCATTGAGGTGGGTGTTCAATGGATTTAGCATAGGTGGTGGAAGTGAAGGTCTGTTGGAAGGTTCGGGAAGAGAAACTAGAGAATAAATATCCACAGGTAGTCGAGCAGCTCTCTAAAGAAAACGTTGTTTCTTGTTGTTTTTATCTCTATTGTGTGCATATGCAACTCTTCTTCGTGCATTGGCTTGTTCATTGTCATGAGTTTGCATAATGCCTACAAGGAAACCGTAAAGTTGTTAAAAACTTATAATCTTTGATTGCTGGCAGTGACACATTTTCTATGTGTATTAACTACAAAGTATATCGATATAAAGTAGATAACAAAAAGAAAATGTTAACTGATTGCATGTTGGGAACTAACAATGTTCCTAGAAAATAATATTAATGGAATAAATCTTTTTTTTCAGGTCCTACCTTGATAATTGTAAGAAAGCAAATATAGAAGAGCAAAATGTAGTATGAAAAAGGATATATGAAAAAAATAACATTTTTGTTCTATACAGAAGAATGAAACCTTGTCCTAAGAAATAAGAGAAGAAAGTTGTTAATTCAATAAATAAACATAATAGAAAATTAGTGTTGTATTCAAAAGTAATCATATAGGTTGCATCAACAATTTAGGTAAAAAATGATAAGTGGTAGCTTGTAGAGTGAAAGTATCAGAATGCAAAATAGAAGTTGTTGATTATGTATTTTCAAAGAATATGATAATATTTCAGGTAGAAAAAATGTATATATTTATGTATCAAGTGAAGTTGTCGATTATGTATTTTCAACCATGACAACTACAACTTTTAGGTGCGCAATTCCATAGAACGCATTACTTCTAACTAAAACAGTAAGAAGTAATTGTTTGTTGCGGATCCTCTGGACTATTTCAACAATTGATATTGATTCAGTTGAGAGAAGACACAGGTATTTTCCTGAGATGGTCAAAACCTTCATTACAGACAATAAAGAATATGCTTATTATCACGTTGAACAAACCTATATATTTATGTATCCAGTGAATTTGCTGATGATGTATTTTCAACCATCACAATTACAACTTTTAGGCATGTAATTCCGCAGAACGGCTCTGTTCTAACTGAAAGAGTAAGAAGTAATTGTTTGTTGCAGATCCTGTGGACTATTTCAACGATTGATGTTGATTTAGTTGAGAGAAGACACGGGTCTTTTGCTGAGATGCCCATGAGTTGGTTTGCAGCATCATTAAAAGCTATCACACCATGAAGACATCCAGTTACATCTTCCAAGTCAACCTTTAATATGTATCAGTAGTCACATTCAGGAAACTCCCCATCACATTTACCACGATGCCAAATGTCTCCAACTTTGTTGGAAATATTTTTCATGCATTGTATACCATCAACAAAAAGAGGGCATGCAAGGAAATGAAAGTCATCCATGTCAACATTTGTGATGGTTGCAACAAGAGAATACCAAACAACTTTTTTATATGGTTGAAGAGTTTGTAGATCATTGATGGTAATAATTTTACGAGGACCAGAACGAGAGGCACTGAACTTGCAGCTCAAAGAAGGTGATGTTGAATGAAATCCATTGTCATGAAACCATTTCTGGAGAACTGAAGTTTGTTCAATATTTGCATTTATAAATATAGTAGAGTTAGAGATAGTGCCAACATTTTTCCCATTAAAATATGTAACACTACCGCCTTTGATTTCTATCACTAGAGGAGTATATGAACCGCGAAGTTTGGCAAGCTTAGGTCCTTGAAAAATGCTCTCCCTAAAGTGTTACGTCAATACTATAGCCTGACATGTCACGAAGTCCAATGGTACGCCTAACAGTTTCAACACCATCTCGTTTTCGTATCATGGATCTAGGTGAAACTGAAATGACAAGTGCAACAAGGTCAACCATGGAATTTACTAGTATAGTTTGAATCTCCTTAATAGTTTTAAAGTTAAAGCAATATAAAGGTATTAAGGGGTATTCATCTAAGTAGGGTTGGATGGTTGAGGAGGAACCTAGAAAAATCTCATTATGGCTTTTCAAATGGTTGAAAATTGGATTGGATGCTTTGACTGTGCCATTTGATACCATGTACACTATTCCTATTTGTATTTGGTTGTACAAATAAAATGTCAATTCATTGAATGCAGATATATGTATTTCACCGTGCAAAGCATTAACAAGGTCAAATCCAAACACTTTTCCAGACCCTCGTTGGGTTCCATATTCATGTATGTTTGTCTTAGTAGTAACTTGACCTTGAATGCTCCAAACTTTGCTAGAAGAGGAAAGTGATGTGAATGGGATATTCAATCCAGTGAACCCAGGGTTTTCATTTATTGAGCTAGCACTGACTAAAAGAGGAACTACTCTCTGAGGGAGAAGGTACATGTAAGTGGTAAGGTGTAGGATCTCCAATAATTGTTGCATCCACTGTGACAACCTCGAGTGCAAGAAATGTGATATTCCTGTGAGATGAAGTATGTTAGAGTCCAATGGGTGAGAAAAACATTAGATGCATGAACAGTGTGAAACTGATTAAGTGAGAAAAAAACAATGAGGAAATTAAACGTACGTTACATTATGTACAATGTTACATGTACATTGGGTAATTTTGATTATAGTTCCTTCTTTTAGTTGTCCATTCTCTACAAGATCACTATATATAACTGGAAGCAGTATCTCATGCTTGTGAAGGTCGTCTTGAGATAGAGATTTGGAACCAAATAGATGATGAGTTGAGTGAGTTCACTTGGTTTAACGAGGAGACCTATACCAGCGGGAAAAGGTTAACAGCACCATGTAGCAATAATGAAATAGAATCTTCAGTTATCATAGTTTCCATAACAAGATGGTTATTTTTTCCTATGGAATGAAATAGGGCATGAAAAAAAATTGCAATGTAACATATTCATGTGACCAAACTAAAATGGATATATAAAAGAAAATTATTCGCATTAACATATTTCATTACTCTGATTGTTGTTATTCATTAACATATTTCATTACTTTGGTTTGTATCTATTTAACTATAAACGTATCGAAATTGAGTGAGAAAACCGAAAATAGGCAAGAAAGAAATTAAGATTCTAGAATCCCACATTTCGCAATTGGGAAATATTGTGTTATCCAATAAGTAACACCCTATGTTCCAATATGCCATTCACTGTTTTCCGATTTCTGACATTTTGGATTCCAGAAATACTATGTTTTCCAATAAGGAACACCATATGTTCCAATTTTCGATCGTCGCATTTTCGATATCTGACATTTCAGATTCGGGAAATCCTATGCTTTCAAATAAGGAACATCCCATGTTCCTATTTCCAATTTTCTACATGTCGAAATCCAGAAATATAAGTCCTATGTTTTCCAATAAGGAACACCACATGTTTCGATTTTCGAATCCCCAATTTTTTATTTGCGACATTTCAGATTCCGGAAATACTATGTTTTCCAATAAGGAACACCATATGTTCCAATTTCTGATTCATGGATTTTTTTATTTCCGACAATTCAGAATCTGGAAATCATATGTGTTCAAATAAGCAACATCCTATGTTCCGGTTTCCGATTTCCAACATTTCGGATTACGAAAATCCTATGTCCCGTGTTTTCCAAAAAATAACACCATATGTTCCAATTTTTTATTGCCCAAGATCCGATTTGCGACATTTCGGATCTCGAAAATTTTGTATTTTCAAATAAAGAAATGTCGAAGTTCCTATTTTCGATTTTCGACGTCCAGGTATAGGAAACCGGAAAACCTCAATTTTCAGGAGTTATTTTGGTTGTTTGTATTAATTTCGTATAACTTATTCCTACGTTAAGTCCATCCTTATTTTAAACTCACTCTGTGTTATTTTTCATCGCTCTACCTCTAAATTTGGTGGAGATTTTGGCCTCTAAATTGGTACAATTTGTGGAGACTGATGTTAGCCTTTATATTTGTATGTTAAGAAAAGAAACCCCTTTTACCTATGTCTTTTTCAATTATCCAAACCTGGTTTCATTTTTTATATCAACCTAGTCAACTGAGAAGTTTACGTGTAAGCTTTAAACAAGAGTTTTTCACTGACCAGTACTGGAGAAAGATAACAAAAGACATATCAGGAAAGCTTTGTATTGACCTTCCTGCCTTAGGCTAACTTCCTTACCTAAAACAAGTACATCATAAAAACTAATACCTATCATTTTATTGACATAGCATAAGTATTAAACCATTATGAAGCTACATAACCATTACAAGTCACTTTCCTTTTTCAAGAGAGGGGGAGTAAGATTCAATTAAAACACAACAAGGGTGTTTCACCATCTCATAAGCAACATTTTCATTTAGCCAAAAAACTAATATCTATCATTTTATTGACAGAGCATGACATAACCAATACATGTCACAATATTTTTGCAACAGAGCAAGAGTCACATTCAATTAAGACAGAGCAATGGTGTTTCTCCATCTAATAAGCAGACTGAATGAATATTCAAAACAATTAAGAAGAACTAAGGAATACATGCAAATTTAACAAGGTGTGAAATCCTCTGATGGAAACTCTAAGTGTAAATGAAACGCAGGAAAATCAATATAAGCAAAACAAAGACAAACAGTAAGAAATAGTGGTTACCTGAAGACCTGTTTATATGTGGAAAGAAAAGGTGATGCAGTAGCAAATGTGGTAAATCAAGTATTGTAAGAAGATCTTGTAGATCACCATAAGATGAGCAAATATGTAGATATAGCCCCATGTCTGAATCAAATGACAAACTGTCTTGCATTAATGGAGCAACAATGCATTGATGAAGCATTAATGTGAATGAAGGGACATGGGAAAAGTGTATTTCATCGACTCAAGCACCAGTGATATAAAACCACAACCAAATTCACCCCAAACTAAGAGAAAACCCTTAGAGAAAATCTTAGCCTAAACCCAAATAAACTGTTGAACTGAAACTCACAAAATCTTGGCAAGGCCTATGCCGAATTAAGAGAAATGAACTGTACTGAAGGACAATGAAAGGCTGTAAACAAAAAAAAATCTTGGACCGGTCGTTTAGGACAACATATAGAAGTGTAGTGAAAACACGCAAGCCACCCGTCGAAAAAACATGGTAAACACCAACTAGGTAGAAGGATCCGCAACTGAAAATCAATCCATTAATTCCATCAATCTATTCATGCACAGCACCAGTCATATAACATAGGACACATGTCGTCTACGGGACAGAAGTTTTGGAATCGAGATTACAAAATCAGGGACCCAACTGAAGTGCATTAAAAAAAACAAAAATTGATCAACATACATGCATGGAAAAAAAAAGGTTAGGACAATCAATCAATCATGCGCAACAACAACTACAACAAGCAGGCATTTGGTCAGAACAGCAATGATGTCCTTTGAGTGGAGATTTGACAGGGAAAACGAGACACAAGACCTGTCTGACAACGGTAGTCCATGCCGCCTTCTGAGCTATTATCGGATCACGGGATATAACAAGCCTAAATTTTAACCATGGCGTGATGTGGATAAACTTGCCAATCACCATGCGACACATGTTGAGATGCTAATGGCATGTCACCCTCTTCGTTATTTGTCGAATCAAAGGATATAACAAGCTGGAATTTTAACCATGGCATGACGTGGATAAACTCACCAATCAGTGGGTGACACGTGTCGACATGCTAATGGCCAGGGAGACAATGAATATTATGAGACTGCGTCTCCATTGTGAAAATTCCTATGGCGTACTTACAAATTCAAAATTTTCAATTAAACCATAGTAAAAATGGTTTAATTAATTGAACATTTTAATTATTTCTCTATAGTCAAAAAATTAAAAATTAAAAACTTCTACGCGTCCGGGAAAAAATATTTCAGACATTGTTTTAATGTATCCCGGGGATTAGGAAATGACCATAGAACATACAAATAGTGTCTAGTAGGTTCATATTTACTAGTTGCACTCTAATAACCCCCCAAGGCCCAAATTTCAAAATCAGACATTCCAACTTTGGAGGAAGCGGGAGAAAAACTCATCGATTATACTCGGCTATAGGCAAAGCATAATCAACAAGGGAAAAAACTCCCTAGAATACCTTAGGTGAAATTTACATCTTAGGGGACTGAGCCACTCAAAACCCCTACTGGCACACTTTATTACAAAAACCCCATGGGGCATGGTCATTTCAGAATAAAAATAAAAATGACTAGCCAAAATTGGCTAGGCAAAATATTTTGAACCTCTGATACAGTGAATATGAACATGGATCATGTTCATCAACTGGCGGCTCAACGAAAGGTTCAACTATTGTACAAAATAGTTGGTAACACTTTGCATGTAAAATTTGCATCTAGTTTTACTTCGAAAAAGACTAAAAATTTGCATTTAAAATAGGTACTTTTGCACTTAGAATAATTTCACTTTTTGAGCATCTAGATTAGTTTGGTTTATTAACAGATAATGTGTGCATGAGTGTTTATCTCTTTTGTGCAGGTATCGAAGAGCGAATCAAGAAGACAAGTCCAAAGACTTGAGGGGATTGAAGAGGAGTGCAAAACAAGAAGACAAATACAAGCATAAAAACACATTCTTTGTAAAAGCCATTACGGATTCGTTAGTTTTCATGCTTGCTTTTCAAGGGTTAAATTCCCAAACGTTGTAAATCATTAATAAAAAATGCTAGTGGGGTTAATCCTCCCACATTTTTTCTACTTCCCCTATTTGGGGGAAGTGTGTCTTTTGTCTTTCCTTGCTTATATTAGATTACTTTTTAGACTTAGTTTATTTCCACTAATTGCTAGATTTAATTTCCATCACTTGCATGTTATTTGCTTCATGTGTATCTATTCTTTTTAATTCATAAAAGGAACCTAAAGTCTCTTGAACTTGTCATAAGACAAGTCAAGAGCACTCTCTATCAGAGAGAATTTTGCATTGCATTCTCATTGTAGATTAGATAAGACTCTTGAATCTCACCATAAGGTGGATCTAGAGCACTCTCTGTCGGAGAGCTGTGTGTGTTAATAAAATATTCAACTCACATATCCCCTAAAATTGGAACTTACTATTCTACAGTGTGTATGCTCCACTCGTTCGGAATACCCAGAAGCACTGTAACTTGCTAATTCACACATCTAATTCCAAGTACAATCTTAATAAAATTTACCACCCCATAACCAACGAACCGACGTTGAACGGGATAATATCCTAAGTGGAAAAATCTTTACTGGGGTGTTGGGAAGCCCTCCTCGTTTGTAGTGGTTGCAAAGTTATCGAACGCCTCGCTGCAAATTGGATGTTCCAACATGTCTTCAAATGAGGCCACTTAGAATATTCTTTCGGTTAGATTTCTAATACCTTACGTACTGGTTGGAAATTTCCCTCACCTAATAAACAAGATCATCTTAAAAATACACAATAAAGTTGACCAAGAGCATTTGCAAAATGATCTCACTCACATCTTCGAGACTTGTATTTCAGCATCCCCAGCACTTTGACTCCATTTTTGGCACTGGTCTTTTAATTCTTCTGCGTTATTTGATCTAAACCATTTGTCATGTTAATATTAAGTTATCCATGTTGTGGATTCTTTAGTTTTAGTCTTCTTATTCAATTTATATCGTATTTTGCAAATAGAAACATGGATTGTTTAATTGATTATTGTGTATATCATAAAAACTCCTAAACAACACTAATTCACATCTTCCACCCAAAAACACTTTAACAACAAGAGCCTGAGGTAAATATTTTTTAGGGACCACCCCCCTTGGCTTCATTAGGAGTTATCCTAAATGGAGGAGTTGGGATCAAGTGACACCACCTAGCTCTTTGCTTGCCCCAAAGGCCACACCTTTCCCACTTGGGAAAGAGCAGTCCAAAATATTTCTGTTGACGGTGTGCATTTGGCGGACAAGCTCTCTAGCGCCATTGTCGGGGACAAATATTTTTGTTCCTGGATGACTTTAACCTTAGTTTTTTCTTAGTTTTATACCTTTTTTATAGATTTTTAGTCAAATCAACTCTCTGAAATTAGACTTCAATCCATCTGGCGACTCCATTGTCAAATAACTTACCAAGGTATTCAACTAGAAGAAACTCTGAAGGCTTACTCAATTTCATCCCTGAGCCCGAACAAGTTTATAGGAGGAGATTGAATAAGTTAGTATCTCGTAGGATGCTTGAGAATCTTGAATCTGAGTCTGTTTTAGACATCCGTACTTTGTTTGAATAAAATAATCAAAAAACAATTTGTGACATAATTGGTGAGTACTTTACTCAACTCGACTTCTCTCATATAGCAGGTTAACCCCATCATCTTCCAGACAAAGCTGTAGAGAATCTCCCTATGTTCACTAGAACTGATGCCATCACCTCAAGCATGCACCTCAGAAGTTTATCCATATGTGTTAATGCATTTATCTATGATCATGCACATCAACATGACGATGTATACATGAAACTCTTTGCTCTTTCCTTGGATGGAAGGGCTGGTGACTAGTACAACAATTTACCAGACAACTCCTTTGCTACACTTGCAACTTTCAAGACTGCATTCACTAACAAGTTTGGTGAAAAGAAGGAACCTAGGCATCAACTGGCTTCTTTGACAAACATAAAGAAAAATGAGAATGAGACTATGGATGAGTTCAACCAAATATTCACAGAACTATCCAATGTCATTCCTACTACTTATAAACCACCTGCACCATCTATCTTGGTTTATTACATTGAAGCACTTAGTTGGAAGATGCAATATCATCTCAGGGATAAGGAACCCACTACTCTTCTACAAGCACAAGAGTTGGTAGTCAAAATAGATAGAAATATGCCGTCTTCAGGTGAATCCAACCTTCCTGGTTATTCAAGGTCCTCAACCTCGTTAAAATCAAATGAGAAAAAGGAAGAGGATTCTTCTAAAAAGAAGATGATGGAAATGAAGGAAAGACTTGAAAGAATGGAAGATAAGCATCTAGCCCAAATGAAAGAAATGCAGAACAAGATCATTAGTATGGAAAGAGAACAGTCACAGCCTGCTCCAAGACCATTCCCTCCAAAAGTAATCTCGCAAAGGAAAGCACCCAACCATGAACAGAGGCCTCCTCATCAGCTAGAGTCTGCTAACATGGTCGAAACTTATATGCCATTTAGTAGGGCATGTGAAGAATTTCATGAGGAATCTATTTGTCATTATGCATGTTATGTTCAAGAGCATGGTTTTCAAAAGGTTGTGGTCCTAGAGTGCCATTAAGCGAGCCCGAGTACATAAACAATGTAGGTGATATGCATAACATTTCCAAAGAAAGTTGGAGAGAGGAGAAACAACATAGTCAAAATATTCATAACATGACTAAGTGTTTCAGTGAAAATCCTTCAAGAAATCAGGTTAACAACATGCAAAATTTCAAAGGTGTTACTTACCAAAGGAAAGAAAATGAGAGACCTTCCATACATAATACTCCTAAGATAACAATTCCAAATCGTGCTAATAGGTCAACTAATTTAGACTTTGATATGAGTCATTGGTTGGTTAATACTAAAGTTCTAGTGCCTGTATTAGAATTATGTAAAATACCTGGACAGAAAGAAAAGCTTTTGAAAATCTTAGATTCCCCAACTGATACAAGTCCTTCAACACCTTTAAAACCTCTCTCAAATCCTCCAAATCCTTCCACCCCTAAGATGGTCACTTTTTATGACACCGTAGAACAAACCTCAAACAATGTTTATGCAGATCCTTCTATAATTCTACATATTAGGGACCCAAGAAAAGAAGATCATCCCACTTTCTATGTATCATTGATGATAGGTGATCTTCTTCTACATAATTGTATGTTAGATTCAAGATCTAGTTCCAACATCATGACTAAAAAGGTCATGCAACAGCTCAACTTAAAAACTACAAGACCTTACCAGAATCTATGTGCCATGGATTCTAGACCGTTTGAGGTCAAAGGGATGATTGAAAATAAGGCGGTTAGGTTGGCTAAGTATCCAGACATTCATATTAACATGGACATCCTTTTTATTGATGTACCAGATAAGTGGGGGATGTTTCTTTCTAGGAAGTGGGGTGCCACTCTAGGAGGATTGATCCAAATGGATTCGACCTATGCCACTATGTTGGCATCTGATTTTTCACTTGTTAAATTATATTTCAAGAAAGAGAAAAGGTACCATGTTGAAAATCCCAAAAAACCATTGAATCAATGTGTGTACAACACTAATGAGCATGGAATCTATCAGGTTAAATCCAGTTTTTTGGCCTCTATTCAAGAAGAAATTAAGGATGAAAAAGTTGATGAGTTATGGAGGATGAATTTTGATGCTACATACTCAAGAGATAGAAAAGGAGTTGGGGTTGTAATAACTTCGCCTAAAGGTAAGATTTTCAACTGTGTATTCAAGTTAGAGTTCTATGCCACCAACAACGTGGTGGAGTATGAGGCACTTCTACTGGGTATTGAAATAGCCAAGGACATGGGTATAAAATTACTAAGCATCAAGGGTGATTCATATTTGGTAGTCCAACAAATCAAAGGCCAATTTGCATGAAAATGTAAAATACTAAAGAAGTATAGGAATACAATTTGGGACACCATGGAATTCTTTGATGCCTTAAACATAGAAGCAATCCCTAGAGATCAGAATAGTGCAGTCGATAAGTTAGCAATTTCAGCATCAACACTTCAACCATCAGAAGAAGTGCTAGGAGGTGACTGTCATCTTGAAATAAATTTTAGACCATCCATTCTTGATAATGTTGAGCATTGGCAAGTCTTTAAGGATGATGAGCAAATATTAAATTTTATAAATAATATAGATGAGTTTTCAAATTTCAAAGTTAATGAGCAGGAGCAGGGTAAAGAGTATCAGGGAGAAGGCGACCAATTCAACAATATTGTGCCACGTGGATTTGTAGCCTTAGAAAACATCTTTGATAGACAGGATAGAAGGAAGAACAACATTGACCAGATGAAATCGGGATATTATATTGAAGTAAACATTGGGTCATAAAATGAGCCTAAAATGATAAAAGTAGGAAAAGGAACCTCGGAGAAGGAAAGGAATGACTTGATAAATCTAGTTAAAGAATATAAGGATGTGTTTGCTTTTACCTATGATGAATTAAAAGCATATCGGGAGGATGTCTTCCAACATACCATCCCTCTCAAGCCAGAATGTCAAAAAGCCAAACCTTTCTGCCAAAAAATTAGGCAAATAAATCCTAAGTTGGCCCCTATTGTGAAAGAGGAGTTAGAGAAAATGTTAGTAGCAGGAATCATAGCTCCTACAAGACATTCAACATGGTGTTCCAACTTAGTAGTAGTCAGAAAAAAGAATGGGAGTTTGAGGATATGCATAGACTTTAGGAACCTGAATATTGCTTGTCAAAAAGGACAATTATCCTCTTCCTAACATGGAGACCCTCCTCCAACAGGTCACTGGATCTAGTATGATGTCCATGCTTGATAGTTTTTCAAGATACAACCAAGTTGTTATCCAAGAAGAAAACAAGCATAAAACCACATTCACAACCCCTTGGGGTAATTTTGAGTACCTAAGGATTCCTTTTGGCCTTCTTAATGTTGGGGCTACTTTCCAAAGAGCCATGGACTATGCCTTCAAAGAATTAATTGGCAAGATCACAGAAATTTATCAAGATGACTTAACTGTTTTTTCGAAAGAAATATCCAGCCATGTCAGTCACCTTAAGCAGTTTTTTGAATGATGTAGGAAATATGGTATTTCCTTAAATCCAACCAAGTTTGTTCTAGGTTGTTGGAGGTCATTAGGTAGCTTGGCAACATCCTCACATGAGAGGTAGGTTGATTTCAAATAGCTCATGTTATCTAAGTAGGTTGAAATTTATAATATTGTTTTTAATTTGTTATTTTGGTTTAGCATTTTACATATCATAGCGAAATTAAGCTATATTAGACATTAGTGTAAAATACAAATGGATTAAATAATCAAATATATATTCTATTTTTTTATTTTTTAATATTTACACAATGTTAATATTAAATTTTAATTTTTAAAATAAAAGTATAATTTATTAATTAACAATTTAAATAATTAAACGTGAATATAAAATTGAAACTATAATCAAACTATAATAATAGTATATTCAATAATATACCAAATATTATATATTTTTCGGTATCTTCACTATCATAATATAATACAAATATTACAAACCATTTTTTTTAATTTCACTATTACAATATTATACAAATATATATTTTTTGTAACTTTATTGTCACAATATGATACAAAACTTATATTAAATAATTTTTTTTAAACAATTATAAATGAGAATACATAAGTAAAAATAACAATGACGATAATGATGAGAACGAGGATGACGATGATGATGATGATGATGATGACGACGACGATGATGATGACAATGATGGTGACGATGATGATGATGATGATGGTGGTGATGATGATAATGAGGATGAGGATGATGATGATGACAACTATGAGGACGAGGATGATAATGACGATGATGATGATGATGATGATGATGATGGTGATGATGATGATGATGACAATGAAGATGACGAGGATGGTGACGATGAGGATATTGATGACAATTATGAAGATGACAATGATGGGGATGGCGATAATGATAACGAAGAAGATGATGATGATGATGATGACGATAATGACATTGAGGATGAGGATGATGATGATGACGATGATGATGATGATTATGATGATTGATAATGACGAGGATGATGATGATGGTGGTGATGATGGTGATGATGACGATCATGATGACAATGAGGATGGCGATGATGAGGATATTGATGACAATTATGAAGATGAAAGCAATGGGGATGTTGATGATGATAACAAATTGTTGTGAAGGAATTGATCCTGTGAATGGGGTTGAGGCCACCAGCATACAAGGGATTCTACAAACTAATGTATAAGACTTTGCAAGTATAACTTTAAACAAGATTTAGAGGGTTAAGAGGGTTCATACCTTATGAATTGAAGGTTGATCCAATATTTCCCTTATCCATCCTCTTTCTCTCCAGCCAAGAGACCTGCAAAACAAATTCAAATTTTCCTCAAACCAATTTGACCACAAACAAGATATTGATATCCAAGATAACATGAAACCCTAATCTCATAAACATCAACATATGATCATAAACTGAGATATACAAAGTGATTTGGAAAGGGAAGAACATCAAATATTTATTAATCAATGGAAGCAGTACAAGATATACCTTCTCCTCATACAAGGCACCTCATGAAACCTTTGATCTGGATCTCTTGCTTCTCTCCTCTAAGATTCTCAGCCTCCAAGCTCTACAGCAAGGGTAGATTATAGCTAGGGCATAAGTGAGGGGGATGAGAGTCCAAATTATGCCAGCATAACAATACCCAAAGGATAAATCCCCTTCATGGTCCCTTCTCCCTCTCTTATATAGCAATCTGAAGAGTTAGGGTCAAGGATAGGGTGGTTATAACTAAAGAGGCAGTTCCAAAACTACCCAAAATATGAAAATTTTGTATTTTTTGACCATTTTTTAGGGTATACACGGGTGCAAAATTGACAACCCATGTATGCAAAGTGAAAATTGAATCTAGAACACTGAAAAACTTACGTATTTTTCAAAAAATGCATTTTTTAGGATATTTCCAAGGGTTTCCAAGAGTTGGTTTGTTCTGGAAAGTTGTTCCTTAGTATCTTACCTTTCCAATGATCTAGAAAAGAGGTAAAAAAAATCTACAGAAGTCCCTATATGTACCTTCCATCCACAAGTGTCCTTTAGGTGACTAACAATAGTTTTCATGAAGTGTGATCATGGAATTATCACCATGCAACAAAACATGTAAATGTCATCACAGACGGAGAAGTGCCATTTTTTGCTATAATAGATGCCCCCTAATGTATGAGGTTATAGTGTGAGACAATAGCTGAAATACATTAAAAATAAGGGAATGGTTGAGTCATGGAGTCGAAGAAGCTAGAGAAACCAAGATCGTTGGTTCGAACAAAGGTACCTGAAAGAGAGATAAATGTTAAACAATCTTATCTCTGGGACATATATGTCCATGTACAAATGATCGCCACAAAGATACAAGGTGGATCCGACATGTGTATAACTGATGTAACTATCATGGCCGCACAATATGAAAAAAGGCGCCATATAAAATCTAGAGGAGTCATGGACACAAATGAACAACGTGGATCAATGCTCAATAATTGATCATAGCCACAAGAATAAAAGGTGGATCTATGTCTTGGAAATTGTCATATGAAGTGTGACAAGGTCTTGCACAACTCGAGCAATATCAAAAAATGATGATGCTACTGTCAACCCAAGGCCTTCAATCCAAACCGCCCAAAGGTACGAATCCTAACCATGTGAATAGAGGAGCCGAAATAGAACATGGAGGAAACCATTGATTCCCAGTCATTGATGAAAATCATTAACAAACATGAGGGAAAACACCAATAATGAAAATGGTCCCCAAGGTACCTCGTACATTCTAACAGGTGTGAATAAATGGTCTTGAAGTCGAACACCTAAAGAATCTATTGAGTAGGGAACATTAAGGTATTCCCGCTACCCAATAGCGAGGGAGACTGCCACTCCTGACTGCAATCCCCAAGGTATTTTCATAAACTCTAAATCTCATTCCCAGAGAAAGATGTGTTGAAGTTTATAGGAAGAGATCTGTTGGAAGGAAGGCATTAAAGCATCCTCCATCATCCAACACGAGGGAATTCAAATAGTGATTTGATTTGGAATTAGGACAAATTTTTGCAACAAGGACCATCAAAGACTTGATGTAATTAATTGATACCAAAGAGTGGTTGACACAAAAGGTCAAGGCAACTGCAGAATGGTCGACACAGATTTTATCCTTAAACAATGAGCATGACACAAAAGTGACTTAGGAAGCTATAGACACAAAAAGGACCAATGACACAAATCTGCAATGTATGATACATTGACAGATTCTCCATATAATTGGAAAAAGTAACCAACCAGAGGAGTAATAACTTTGAGATCAGGCTTAATCCTAAGGCCCAACACTAGAACCCAAGTGTTGATAGACTCAAATCCGGTGCTTTGTTCAAGGAGTCAAGACTTGATGCCATTATAAAAAGACATATGAATGGACTTCCCTTTCCTTCTTTCTTCTAAAGGTTTAATGAGTCCAAGAAATCAAACTCGGGACCTTCTTCATTGTTGTTAAGCTCAAAGAAGAGATAGAAGAATGCTTGATAAAGCACTGATTCATGGATTTGACGAGCCCGGATTAGTGGATGCTCAACAGAGTTTTCACAATTTGAGAGTCAAAAAATGTCAAAGAAGACTCTCGGAAGGAACATTTTCGTAAAGTTGGTCTACAAAGTCCAAAAAAAGTATAAAACAATTCAAAGGAGAAATCTCTTAACTCAAAAGAACTAAGGTATTCCTTTTTCATAGTTATTCAGCAAGGTTCGAAAAAGGGTTAAACTATCACCATGTTGATGCTCCTTTGAGAACAAGCATAACACTTTTAGTTTAACGAGCATGAAGGAAAGTAAGATCACCTAATGCTTTTGTCTTAAAGTTTTAGAGAGCATCACAATGGCATAAAGAACACTTAGAATCATTTTCATGGTTTAAACCAGAGCATGAAAAAGAAAAAGTAAGCTCAAACAAGTTCCTTTTTCATAAATTTAGTCTTTTAGGCTCGAAAAAGAGATAAACCTATACCTAGAAATACTCTTCTATCTACTATGAACTAGAGTAATCCTTTTTCGTAAGTAATCCACATGGTACGGAAAAGGGTTAAACTTATACCTATGTGGATGATATTTCAATTCCTTTAACAAGTTTGAAATAACAAGCAAACTCAGCAATCTAGTCATGTTTAGGGAGTCAGACCAGAGCTTAAAGGTAACTCCATATGTTTCCCATAAAGCTTTATTGATCCCGAAAAACTCAACTAGTGGCCTCCTTACTATTTTTAATGAGCTCGAAGGAAAGCTGGAAGAATGCTATACATACGAGGAGATGAGTGTCAGAGGAATGCAGAACAAGTTCCAAGCGCAAGGAACAAACCTAAGAATAGTGCAAGGACCGCGAGCAAGATAGGGACACTCAGGGAGTGTCTCCTCTAGGTAAAGGGTTTCAAGTTGCAATGGAAAAAATATACAAAGTTGAGCGATGATGAGAGAAAGATGATAGATTATATAACGAGCTAAAAGCATGAAATCTAGCATCAAGCTCATAAGCGCAAGGAGGATCTATGCAAATGCAGTTACGACTTGAACAAAAAAGTGAGGCTAGTATGCAGTCATGAATCCAACTAAGAGTCATATCTCCAAGAAACAACAATATCAATATCATATTTAGAAGAAGAGGTATGATACATGTCACTTTGGTAGAAACAATTGCAACTTTGCTAACTTCAGCAAACAACATAATCAAGGCAAAGTTAACAAAAGAAGACTCTATAGTTCCAAGGCCTGAGGATTTATAATCAATAAGATCAAAGTCAAGAGGAAATATAAAGTTGACATAGCTGATGGGGTCTACATAAATAGTTTCAACATTATGAGAGATGAAAATTCTACAAGAATAATCAAACTCACCAAGATCACTGACATGTTGCTCGCTAGGAGAGTCCAAAGAGTCAATAGTGCCAATAGTGGAGGATTGAACATCAGAAATATCAGACTCAATAATCAAGTCAGGGCTGGATATAACCACAACTAAGACAATGTCCAAAAGAAGGTCAAATTGTATCATACTCTAGGAAGACTGCATCTGAAGGAAGTAGACCATCCTAGATAGAACACATGTCTAAACATTCAGTTGGATCAATAGGGTAGAGAGCGAGATCCAAAGTCCCCATTGAATAGATCACCTAGTCAACTACTGGGATCAAGTCCCAAGAAGGTAAGCATGAACACATAAGCTTATTCTCAGTAGAAATTGGATGTGAGGGATATGGGGCCACATAATTCACCCATGGAGGGGTAGTGTCTACTGAAACACTAGGAATTCACAAAGGGTAAACTTGGTCTACAGTCGGGTAAGGAAAGGGAATAACAAATTTCCAGTTGATCGACAGTGACAATGCTTTCATTGTGAGGAAAATACATCACAGGAAAGAGCGTAGACACCATAGCTTTCATAGCATATACATAATCATTCCCAAAGAGCATATTGAAGTCTAAGGGGTCCTCTATAACCATAAAATCAACTAAGACAATCTTCCCACCCAAAGTAATAGGTATTTGAGTAAGAATTCCCAAAGTTTGACTGGGTATTCTATCAAAGGTCATCGGTTGATTAACAATCGACACAAGGATGAGAGATCCCATACCTCTCCAAGCACGCATGGACAAAATACTAATATAGGCTCCTTCATCTACAATACAATGAGTAATCGTGTAGTGTTAAACTTGGACCTTTATTTGGAAAGGTGCAGTCAAAGGAAGGGGTGGCTCAACTAGGCTATCCCAATCAAAGGAAGCAATCTGAGGGATTAGTAGGGCTTCATTTGAAGTGAAGTCAGTGCCCCCTTGTTTCAAAATTTCTGAACTGACAGTGAAGAAAATATCACTAGTAGACAACTCACTTCCCAGAGGAAGAGTGGGATTGATCAAAGATTACATCGATTCAATCACTTGATGTAGGTCAATGTCCTAAGGAAGAGTGGGATTAACCAGCACAATCACATTGGTTCAACCACTTGGTGAGGGTCACTCTCTAAAGGAAGAGTGGGATTAACCAAAGATTTCATTAGTTCAACCACTTGATCAACTAAAAGTTGAAAAGGTTGTCAGGAAATCATGGGTTGTTTAGGCGCATGATATCCTTGAGACTTGGACTACACTCTTCATACCTCCACAATAGTAGGGAAGTGATGAGTAAGGTGATATCCCTCAAAAATATTAAATTGGAACTTAAGATTGCGTCCTGTACGCTTAGGTTTCTCAGCAGTTTCAACATGACTTGCATTGGTTTATTGTTTTCCCCCAGCATGACTTCTAGAGGCTAGGTGGTTGGGTCCAACAAGGCTTGTAGAGGCTGGTTGTTTGACCCCAGCATGATATCCAAAGGTTGGGTTGTTGGGTCCAACATGATTTCTAGAGGTTGGGTGAAATCCCCTAGCATGACTTGTAGAGGCTGGGTGGTTGGGTCCAACATGATCTACAGAGGTTGAGTGAGTTCCCCTAGCATGACCTGCAGAGGTTGGGCGGATGTCCCCTAGCGTGACCTGCAAAGGCTAGATGGATAGGCTCAACATGACTTGCAGATTTTGAGTGAGTTCCCCCAGCATGACCTCTAGAGGTTGGGTGGTTAAGGTCAACATGACTTGCAGAGGTTGGGTGTTTGTCCCCGACATAACCTGCAGAGGCTAGGTAGATAGGTCCAACATGACTTGCATAGGTTGGGTAGGTGCCCCCAACATGACCTCTAGAAGTTGGGTACTTGCCCCCTGCTTTCGCATCTTCTTCCTATTCATCCTTCTTTTATTCCTTTTAGACTCCAAGTTACAAATATCAGTAATTTCACCACATGAGGTAGAAGGAGGAGGATATGATACTACTTGTGGAGGGAAGACATTTTTTGATGCCCTTGATATAAGGTGCTTTCTTGAGAAGCATCAGGAGCATTCAAGACAGACTGAGTAGAAAAAAACCAAACTAGTAGCCCAAGGGTGAATCCAGGAAGATTCAAAGTGGCCATCAATGGAACACTAGCATTCCCAGTAAAAGGAAAATCACAAGAAGCCCCTTGCATGGGGGTCTATTGGTTGGTGTCCATACGAGGTACTAGCAATGGTTTCTGACTCAACAAGAAAGAAAAGTATGAGGTCGACTAGCAACCAATATCAAAGAAAGCATGCCACTAGAAGAAAATACTAAGTATCCAAACCAAGCACACAAGGATACCTTCTAAAGGAGACTCTGAGATGATGAGGGCCCAGAACTAACAAGTGAACGGAGAAGGACAGTTACCTAGATTCCACAATACAATCACTTTGGGGCAAGTGTTTGAATCACCAACTGCTTTGCCAAAGAGTTGCAAGGGGTTTCCTCCCAGGTCTGCTCTGGCCCTACTATGGAAATATCCTTCCATCGTCACCCATGTAGAGTCATAGAGGTCAAGATGTTAAGGCTACCAAAATCACAATGAAGGTCTGACAGAACAATCATCAGTCCAATCAATGTGCATGGGAAGGGTAGATAAGCTTGAAACTCAAATAGTACCAAGAACCATATGGGGCTAGAAGGAGGTATTGAGTGAATCCTCAGATCTGCAGAATCTCTGGTGTATGCTCGACCGAGTATCGGAGGGTTGTGTCCGCAACTCAATCTCGCACGACCTTGTGCTTGACTCCTGTGTGAGAGGAGCTTTCTAGTTCAGTTCTTCGTGAAATTGGATTTCCTAAATGAAAGGCCATTATGTTTGAGTCTAAAGTTTTGGGTAGTTTAAAGATAACCCTAACCCAAAACACTAGCCTAGACTAGTGTGTGCCATCCCTAGAAAGAATATCTTACTAATATGTTTTAAATATTAACATTATTTTAAGGGGTTGTTGATTACTCAAAGGTATCGGTAATGTAACTAATGATGTTTTACTTGAAAGCAGAAAAAAAACATGACTAAAGAGAAAGAGAATCAAAATGCAAAAAAATTACTTCTCTTTTCTTTTCAAAACTTAAAATGGGGACCACAAAAAAGATCTCTTTTTGTATTTTCAAAAAAACTGAGATATTGTAATGCACCTAAGCCTAAACCCTAGCCTAAATGCATATAAATCAAAGACTTGTTCTTTTTACTTTTTCTTTTTGAATGACAAGTGCATGCAAATGATGTAAAACAAAGCAAAAGGACTTTTGCTCTATGTCCACAAAACGGACCTTAAGTTGCCTTAAAGTCTGACTAGACCTCTCTTGGGAGGAAGACTTGCTTAAGAGAAAAATACAACCACCTTGGCATAAGGGACTTGATCAACAAGGCTGAAGGAGACAGGGATCATATGGCTCCTAAGTTCGAGCTATACTTAATAACAGAGGTTGATCAGAACCATACACAACAAGGTCATGCCATGCAAGTAGGTGAGGCACAGAGCAAGGGACAAGCCCAAAGGATTCAAAAGGTGGTTACAAATCAAGTTAATATCATTTTCAATGGAATACACCACTTCCCAATGGTCTTACACATACTAGAGAACCAGGAGGACCCCAAAAACTACAAACATACCACCCCAAATAGGCCCAAAAAGGTGAAAAAACACTGAATAAGGGGCATACATAGGTGAACAATTGGGCAAGTATCATATGGTACACAAGTATGGGTACTCTACACCTGCATATACCTCAGGAATACGCTACTGTGCAGTGTCAAACTCACGTATGGGTGGTGGAAGGTCCAAAAAAGGTGAAAACGCCCCCAAAACAGTAGGGAAGGTGCCTAAAAAGGATTAAGGATGGTTCTTAACCTGAAAGAAAGACCCAGATCTTCAATTACACTATAAAAACTAGACAAGGAGACCTCGAAGCAGACAAGGCTTCCCCAGTGGAGTCTCCAGTTCTGTTGCTAAGGAATTGATCCTATGGCTGGGGTTGAGGCCACCAACATACTAGGGGTATATAGACTAATATATAATGCTCTGAAAGTATGAATTTAAACAAGATTTCAAGGATTAAGAGGGTTCATACTTATTGATCTAAATGTTGATCGAATATTTTCCTTATCCCTCCTCTTGCTCTTCAACCAAGAGACCTACAAAACAAATTCAAACCTTCCTCAAACCAATTTGACCACAAATAAGATATTGATATCCAAGATAACATGAAACCCTAATATCATCAACATGAACATATGATCGCAAACTGAGATATACACAGTGATTTGGAAAGGGAAGAACATCATATCTGTATTAATCAATGAAAGAAGTACAAGATATACCTTCTCCTCATGCAAGGCACCTCGTGAAACCTTCGATCTGGATATCTTGCTTCTCTCCTCCAAGATTCTTATCCTCCAAGATCTACAGCAAGGGTAGATGAAAAATAGGGTATAGGTGAGGGGGATGAGAGTCCAAATTATGCTAGCATAACAATACCCAAAAGGCTAATTCCCCTTCATGGTCCCTTCTCCCTCTCTCACATATCAATCTGAAGAGTTTGAGGATATGGTAGTTACAACTGAGGAGGCAGTTCCAAAACAACCCAAACCAACCAAAATTCAAAAATTATATATTTTTCGACCATTTATGAGGGTATACGCGGGTGCAACACTGACATCCTGCGTATGAAAAGTGAAAAACACAGGTACAACAATGATAACCTGCGTATTTGTATAAACATTAGAGGAAATTTCAACTCAAAATGGGCCTCCTAAAATGAACTAATAAAATAATAGTTAAAATAATATTTATTAATTTTGGAGGAAGAAAAGAAAAAAACNGGGGTAGCGGGGTCTATCAAGAGTATGCCGAGTGGGTACTCGTTGGATGCGGAATTTAATTCCACATCCAACGAGCTCTCCCGATCGAAATTTGAGTAAAAACACAGGGAGATATGTCAAAAATACAAACAAAAAAAGTAGTTTTTTTTATGATACCTATCCTCAAATTTATATTAAAAAAGTGTTTAAGACCTATATGGTATTTCAAATTTAAAACAATTTCATTAGCTAACACATGATGACATGGAATTTGAATAAAAGTTAAAAGGCCCATTTTGAGTTGAAATTTCCTCTAATGAATGCATTTTTCAGTGTATTTCCCAGGGTTTTCAGGAGTTAGTCTGGTCTGGAAAGTTGTTCCTTACTCTCTTACCTTTCCAATGGTCTAGAAAAGAGGTAAAACATAGCTACAAAAGTCCCAATATGGCCCTTCCATCCACAAGTTTCTTTTGGGTGATTGATAGTAGTTTTCATGAAGTGTTGTCGTGGAATTGTGACATCATGCGACAAAACATGTAAATGTCCTCACGTATGGAGAAGTTTCATTTCGAGCTATAACACAAAGAGGATGATGAGGATGATGAATATGATGATGAGGATGAGGATGAGGATGATGATGACGATGATGAGGAGGAGGAGGAGGAGGAGGAGGATGATGATGAGGACGAGGATGATGATGATGATGATGATGATGATGATGACGATGAGGATGAGGATGAGGATCATGATGACAATGAGAGGATGGTGACGATGAGGATATTGATGACAATTATGAACTGTTATGAACATGACAACAATGGGGATGTTGATGATGATAACAAAGACGATGATGAGGATGAGGATGATGATGATGACTATAATGACAATGAGGATGATGATGATGATGAAGACGACGATGATGATGATGCTAATGATGATGACGATGATGATAATGGTTACGACGATGATGACAATAATGACAATGAGGTTGAGGATGATGACGATGACTATGAGGACGAGGATGATGATGACGACGATGATGATGATGATGACAATGAGGTTGACGATCATGATGACAATTAGGATGGTGATGATGATGATATTGATGACAATTACGAATACGACAATGATGGGGATGATGATGATGATAACAAAGACGATGATGAGGGTGATGATGATGATGACGATGATAATGATGATGATGACGATAATGACAATGATGATGAGGATGACTATGACGATAATGAAAATGATGATGAGGATGACGATGATGATGATGATGACGATGATGATTACGATAATGATGATAATGATGATGGTGATGATGATGATGACATTGGTAATGACAGTGAGGATGAGGATGAGGATGATAAGTATGATGATGATGATGAGGAGGAGGAGGAGGAGGATGAGGATGAGGATGATGATGATCATAGCAATGAGAGCATTGCATTATCGAGCTTCTCTTTCTTTCGAGAATGATTTAATATTCTCTACTAAACAGGGTCAACCACATGAAGGTGGAAGCTCATCTGACCCCCCCCCCCCCTCACATCACTCTCAATTCCCCATAACCCAACAAAATCTATGTACAAAATTATAATTTATTCATGTGTTTTTTTACATACTTAAGAAGCAATGTCTCTTATAGGATATGCAAACATACAAGAAAATGACAAAAAAACTTGAAATACCTCATATATAGAGTAGAGAATATATATAAAGGAATACCTCATATAATTCAATGGAATTCATCATCTTCTTCATCCAAGTTTCTATCTATATCATCCGATCCATATTCAACATTGTAAGGATTAACCATATCATCGTCGTCGTCGCTGTTAGTTTTGATCATCATATCATCGTCGATATCATCTTCATGGACATTGTCTGTTACATCGTCTGATTCAACTAATTCTTCGTCATCTTCCTATGGAACATGATGCTCTAAATCATGTTGATCATCCTCACCATCATCTTATTCTTCAAGACCCTCTTCATTATCTTCCTCCACATTATACTTTACCGGCCTTCCCCTTGGATCGTGTCTCATGACAAATGACCAGCCCCCTTTACCTAGAACCTCAAAGTAAAATACATGTTCATATTAGCTTGGAAGAAAATAGGGCTCCACTCCTGGCTCAAACAACCTTGTATTAAACATGGTAAATCCATTATCATCTTCAATAATAGTTTTATCAGGATCACGTTGATTCAATCGTAACCTATACCATTTGACAACAAACTGAACTAATTTGAAGGAGTTGAAATCACATTGAATAATATCTTCCAAATACCCATAGTATCGATTTTCTGGCAGTTCTGGATGTCTGTCACTTCTAGAGGAAACATTAATCACCTCAAAGACTATAATTATCCCACAATTAGAAGTTTTATTTATTTCATCCAAATTTTTTATGTGAAATTTACAACCATTACACCACATAGCCTTATGGTGTTTGACCTGCAACAAGTCGTACACATAAATGGTACATCCTGAATTGATCATGGTTAAGTGCATGTTTATGCTCTACAAGGAAATAAATGAATGTGTACATCAATATATTTGAAACAAATTAAATAGTATAGTATGACTAATTAATATGATTTCCTGCTTATCTTTTAAACCATATGATCAATCAATTTCCCTTTTTGTAAATTGGTATCTCCATTGTGATGTGTTGCTTTAACTAATGAATCCACACCTTCCCATGATATTCCATGACCATATTTTTTGCATTGTTCAATCCATACCTTCATCCAATCAATATTTTTTTCTATGTATAAATGAAGTACATCCCACTCCCAACCAATTACATCATGAAAGTAAAATTACAATGAAGTACAAATATATATTCACTTGGCATGCAAGTATACACTTTTAATTGATGCGTATTGAATATTAAAAATGAAATATGTATGATATATACATAAAAATAAACAGTCAAATGTATTATAATTAATCTCCACTAGCTAATAATTACCTTTCATCTTCCTCGATCTACCTTTCATAGTTAAGTACTCCCCTTCGAAATTGTTATTGGAGTTTGGATCACAAATGTGACCTAAATTGAGCTTTGATGCTAATTTAGGAAGGTATTCACTAATATACATCATGTTATGGGATACCATTTATCCCTCCACCATAGAACCCTCGGGACGTGCTCGTTATCTAACCAAGCCCTTCAAAAATTTCAAGTGCTTCTCAACCATCCACATGGACCTTAAGTGTACTCGTCCACACAATTCAATCCCCTCAACTTGATGTATGAGGTAGTGTTCTTGTGAATTGAAAAATGTTGAAGGCGGATGCTTTTGCATTTCACACATCAGACGCATAATTTCTCTCCTCCAATACTTTATATCTTCTTTATGCACTTCTTTAGCTGACAACCATCTACAAGTGATGCAAACAAATAACGAGATTTAACCAAAAAAAACATTATTTTATAGAACAATTATAAAAATGAATATTAAATATAAGTTTTACAATGAATTAAACAAACACTTTATGCATGGAAAATATTGCTACTTACCTCATGTATTTTCCAAAATCATATATAACTTGTTTGACATTATTGTCGAAGTTGTTCGGGAGAGATATAGGTAGAACATACTGTAACAATATACAAATTGTTTCATTATTTTTTTCAAAAAGTAGACAAAAAAATACCAACAATAATATGCACGAGAATGAAAAAAATATAGCAATATTTATATACCATAATAATTATCTTGATGAATACATGCCAATCATGTGTTTTCACGCCAACAAAATCACCTTTCTTGGTTATGATATTGTTCATGTTCGAACAAAATCCAGTGGGAAATTTAATTTTTTGTATGACTGATTTTAAAATTTTGATTTGTTGCTCGGTTAACAACCATGGAAGTGAGTTGATATTAATTTGGTCTCCATTTCTATGTAATTGAATGGCAACTTTCATTGCATGGTTGGATTCTTGAATGTCATTGCAAATTTTAACAGTTTTTCTTTGTCGCTCCTTAGGTCCAATATTCACCATAATGTTGTAGCCACATTCTTTCTGATATGCATTGTATCAAACAGATAAGCAATTTGTAGGTGCTCATAGTACAACAACCTATTGAATTTCTTAGGATAACTTTTCATTCTGCATAGAAGCCCATTAATGCCTTCATGATCACGATGTCCACCATGAATCATAATTTATAGAAATCAATGTCAATTACAGTAAACAAAACACAATAAAAAAAGGATTCAAAACATTTCATAAATGATGATAGATAGACAATTTGATCTATACGTACCATGACGATTTCTATTATATTGCAACCTCCATAGGTGATGTGTCATTCTCTGTGGTTTTGATGCAGTCTCTTGCTTCCAATTGAATAGATGTTTATCAATAGTTCGATACCTATGATTCTTAGAGAGGAAGTTCCTATACTCATCAAACACCTCCTTTCATAAACTTTTTGAACGATGAGATTTGATCTTAGCACCACAAACTTGACATGCAAATTTTCCTTTTGCTTGAAGACCTACATAAAGAGTCAATGGATTAAGATTGTCAATTATAATTATATAAAATGAATGGATTGTTTAGAAAAGCATGCATGCATAATATATTAACTTCATAAAATTAAATACTATTAAAGTCAACATTATAATTACATACCGCAAAAATGGGTTAAATCTGTGGCATCATGTAATGTCCATACAAGCATTGCATGGAATTAAAATTGCATTTGTCGTATTGGTCTAGATACATCATACATAGTGATGTCATTCCATAGCTTTAGTAGTTCGTCAATAAGAGGCTCTATATATACATTCATATCTTTAACTTGGTACTTACCTTATTGATTTGAACATATAAAATATATAGTTATGATAACCATTAAGATATATAAATAATACACAACAGTAAAAGACAAAAAAATATATGACATTATGGAACAAAATACAACAAATGAGATGCCACTACATTTAAAAAAAAATTGTTGTAGACACATATCTAGAATAATCATTGCCAACATTATGTAATGCTCCCTCTTTATTGACAACCATGGACGAATGTTATTGTTGATAACAAAAATAGGTCACACCGAGTAAATAGATATCTTCTCTGCATGTGGATTGACACAATCTGCTACCAAAGAAATCCTAACATTGTGAGGTTCTTTTTTAAAGTGTGGTCATTTTTCCTCCATATCTCTAAATGCAAAACCATCTGCATGCATTCGAATAATGTCATCTTGTCTTCTATTATGTGCATGGAAATCCATAAATTGTTCTATGTTTTTTCACTTGACTAGTTGTTGCAAACGTGGAATAATGGGAATATAACGAAGAACCTTGCAAGAAACCTTTTTGTTTATTGATCTGTTTGATATATATTGATATGACATTATGGACATTCTGTTTCAAATTCATGTTGTTTATAATATATAATATGGTCATCGTAGCATGCATCAATTGCTTCATACTGCATTCCAATTTCTTTCATGATGACAGATAAATCTCAATATGTGCGAGGTAAAATATTTGACAGTGGTAACAAAAATTTAGGTATCAAGATACAACAAATTAAAGTAAAAAACTAGTTAATATAATATAAAAATAATATTAATGAAACGGGTTTCATCTGTATTAATTTTACTTATGCATTAACAATGAAATTATCATAGGAACAAAGATAACCTTTATTGTGATCATATATGTGTGATGGAATATATTAGATACCTTAACATCAGTGTGACTGATATGTTTGAAATACCATTCATAACCTTCAAGTTCAGTATCAACAATATAGCAAAGAGAATATTTTTGTTGGAGCCTTCATAAAGGGGTTTGTAGGCCTTCTTTAAGAAGAGGCAAATCAAGAATATCATCAAAGTCATCATTTCAGGATCATCATCATCATCATCATCATCATCATCTATTCTAGAATTGAATGTATCATGGATCAATGTATTTGTACTATCATCTTCAACTATGTTATCAATATTATCATCTTCTTTAATACGATCATTAACTTATTCTTCATTATTCATAGCTTTGTGTTCCATTGGTGCTTGTTCTAAAATCACATCCTCCGGGCGATATGTCGTAGGTGGTATTTCCTTTATAATTACATGAAATCATCAAAAGATATTAGTTAATATAAAATATTAAAATGATACCAACATTTACAAAACCAATCAATATAAAGACATATATAATGAAAAACTTACCAATGGATGATAGTGATGTCCCCGCTCAGCATGTCCATATTCCCTACAATGTCATTTAGTTGTTGTGATATTTATTATTCTCCTTTTAAATACCCTGAATTGACTACATGGATAATAACATTTCCCATCACCCTTTCTTTTCAGTCCATCCCACAATCTAGCAAGCAAATAATGATTTTGTTCATGTGGATCGAGAATATTGTTATGTTCTCGCATTTTCTGATACCAAGCTTGGCTGATGATTATCGATATTAAAAGAAAGGTCTACACTTCACTATTTTTAATCACAGTAACAATTGAATAATTGTGTCTTTTGTATATAAAACAGATTGTGCGAAGATTATAACTTTCGTAGACCGTCACTTGTATAGAAAACATGTCAGAATGTTCCTATTATATAGTTTCTAAAAATAAATTCTCGGTGGATATCTGACGAAATTAGCATATTGATCATTGTAATCTTGTCGTTGGTAATCCTACGACATAAGTCGATTATCCAATGACTGTCATTGGTAATCCGAATACAATCATTGGATTATCGATGACCGTCAAATATTCGATGAAAACTAGAGTAATTTTCAAAAAAACAAAAAAAAATTGTAATTACAAAGGTGAAATCCGACAGCAGGGTCAATTTCGTCGAATTGCATCAGATTTTCTCGTCGGATTTCGAGTTCAAATCTTGTTCCACGTAAGGAGCTAAGTTCACTTACAGTAGTCATGATTCAATTAAAATCATCTTGGAGAGTGTGCATGGATAACTAAGGGTGTGTGGTTCTAGTTAATCCTAACTAGCATCTCATGCATTTCATGAGAAATTTGAATTTCCTCCTAACCTATTTGGATTTCCTTGCCTATTTAATTCCTTTCTTTTCATTCATTGAAGCTTAATGTAATACAACATTCTTTCTTGTTATTGACTTCTCTCTTTTGTGTAATGATTAATGTGTATCACATTTATTGCATGCATTTATTAGAATGTTGATATATTTCATAGTATTGTTATGTTTCTTATTATCTAGATCTACATGCCCAAATTCTACATGGTATCAAAGTTGCAGGGGTGCTAAACAAGTTGGTATACTAGTTTTTTTTTCACATGGATCAAGCTCAATTGTAGGTTAAAGAAGATAATTTGCATCCATGGATATATCTCCCCAACAAATTATAACCCCCTTCAACTATTTGAATGGAATTAAGAGTAGAGATGCTCTTGAAGATGAAGGAGCTCTACCAAATCATAATGGGAACCGAGGTGGAACCAAATTCAACAATTGAAAAGTCTAAATACTTGAATATTATGGAGGAAGCATTCAAGCTAATTTTCTATTCTACTTATCTAGACCTACTCCACCACATTAAATCCAAGAAGACTCCAAATGAAGTTTGCACCATGTTGTCCGCCCTCTTTGGAACATAAGATGAAATGAGGGGCCATTAATTGGAGGTGGAACTAATAAACTTGACACCAAGTGAATCTGACTCTATTCAATAGTTTTTCACCAAATTCAAATAAGTTCTTTTGCAGCTCAAGACGTGTAATATTGATAAGGATGGAATACAAATTGTCCTCTCAATTCTCTCTGAATTGGGTCTAGATTATAGTGTGTTTCTTTCCTCTTTTCATTCAACTAGATTAACTCTTGGAGCTTCCTACAAAATTCCTACTTTGGATGCATTTGTTTCCTCCATCCTTCAAGAGAAATATAATATCTCACAAATCGTCCTACAAAAGAACTCAAATGTGCATTCACTTGCATCCAATGAGGGGAGAAAGGGAAAAATCAAGCAAAATCCCCCACACAAGGGCACAAAGGCGTAAAACCAAGGATATTTCATCAAGATTTTGACTCTGATGATGTAAAGACCAAAGAGGAGCATCCATGGTGTGATTACTACAATAAAGGCCTACATAAATAATAATATTACATGTACAAAATTTTCTTTAAAGAAATGGAAGAGGAGGAGTGTGCAATAAGTAGGTTGCCACACCAAAAAATTCCAATTGCATGTATGCACTTAAAATAGTTTCTACTCCATGCACCATTGATTCAAAATATTCACAACATGTGGCCTACAAGGATATATTCACATATATTGAGCCTTGAAAATACCCTACCACATTGGGACATGCACCATTTCTGGTCCACCACTTGCCTAAGGAAGACCCTTTTACAGAACTAGAAGAAGAAGTGATCAACTATTTTTTACTATACATTGGAGAATTTGTCCCAAATAAGTTTCTCATTAAATAAAACCTCTTAAATTTCTATTCATATTCATAATTTGTCACAAATCATGTTCTCATTGAAGAAGAACTCCAGAATATCTCTTCATGCTGAGTCAAGATCTACAAATTTTGCTCCTATGATTCACCAAGTTCCACACAAAATATTCAAGGGGTTTCCTCCATTCGACAAAATGAGTGGTATATACCTATCATTCAATCCCTTCAAAGTGTTTGGATCCATTGAATGGGCTCACATGCATTCCAATAGAAGGAGAAGTTCACAAACGTTTGAAGGGATGTTCACAAATGCCATCATCGAGAAGCAACTCACCAAGTTTCAAGTTTCAAGTTTCCTTGAAACCAAAGGCTTCTTTTGAGCAAGCTCTTTAGCCTTCTCATTTACATTCTCTTTTATGGGGGGGGTTCCCATTTCATTTTCTTGCTTACTAAGCTTTAGAGAATATTTTGTACGTGGGTACCTATTATGGCTGCAAATTATTAGGACTCATTTTTTTTCATTTATTTCACCTAGTTTGGCTTATGGGATTTGTTGGAGCATAAGAACCCTCATTATAGCTTCATTATCCTACCTAGGGACTCGGGATATGACGTCATGAGTCTACGGGTCCAATTTTTATCCAATTTGGCCTTTTGAGTCACCTTGGAGCTCCTTCTAAGCTCCTAAGGGCCTACACTACTATTTTTAGAGCAATTGGAGTCTATTTTGGAATATGAGGCGAATTCCTTCAATTAGGACTTATTTTCCTTAAGTTTAGGGTTCCACACTATAATTTAGAGTTGTGGAGTGAATCTGGGGATTTTACTCCACTATTTAGGGACTCCATGCATCTTTCTTTAGCTATTATGAGACAGTAGCGCCCTCCTTGAGTATTTTTAGGGATGTGCACCTAATGCATGTGCCTTCAGCCATTTGCATGTGCCTTTGTCAATTGTTCCTAGCATATAGGGAATTAAGCCCACTTAGGGTAGTCATGAGTCAGTTAAACTAATATTGGAGAGTGTGCATGGATAACTAAGGGTCTCTTACTCCAGTTAATCCTAACTAGCATCTCATGCATTGCATGAGCAATTCGAATTTCCTCCTAACCTATTCGAATTGCCTTTCATATTTATTTCCTTTCACTTCATTCATTGAAGCTTAATGTAATACAAAATTCTCTCTTGTTATTTACTAGTCTCTTTTGCATAATGATTAATGTTTAGCACATGTATTGCATGAATTTGTTAGGTTGTTGATATCTTTCACAATATTGCTATTTTGCTTGGTATCTAGATCTACATGTTGAAATCCTACAGGATTCCTGTATATGAAAAAATAATATGGTCATGTCTTAGTGAAGTCCCCTATATTTCCCCTCATGTTATTTATCTTGCAAGACCTCTTTGTGTGTAAGTGGGACCAATTCAAAGAAAACAATCAAATCACATATATGATAGACTACATCAATAAGAAGTTGTATATTTGGCCACATATGACACATCCTTGATGTATAATCCTCAAGAGGTTCATTTGTTTTGATCATCTCTACCTTCAGCTATGGAGGAGGCGTGTCATCACCAACCAAACCAATATCTACAAAATAGTCAACAACCATTGGACAATTTAAATAAAGTCTCATAATCAATAACATGTTTATGAAATTTGAATTTTTTAATGTAACTATACTAATCAAAATCAAAATAAGTTTACCCTTCTCGTCTCATTGTTTGACTACAATAGAAGGGAGATTTCATGACCTTTGCTACTCCATCCTTTCATAAGCATAAGGTGCAAGACCAAGGATGTGATCATCATCACTACTAACATAAAATTCACATTAGTAGACACATGCCTCAATACACAACCATATCGGTTAACCCCTATTGCACAACATCTTGCACCATATATGCATACATACATTGGATGTTGGTCTAGGAGGGAGGTGGTAAAATGACGGTTGTTTCATCAAAAACTTCCCCAAAAATAGACAAAACAACTCTAATGCAAATTAGAATAGAGATCAGTCTCTCATATTCCAATAGTGATCCAAATAAATACAAACTGTCATAGTACTATAATAATAATCCACATATACAATGTTCATTTCTCAATGAAAGCATCTACCCAATGCAACAAGACACAACTTATGTGTTGTCTATTTGTATTCAAAAATCAAGACACATCCTTGCATTCAAAATTGTGCATACACAATTGTCCCCTAGTAACATGGAACTCACTAGATTCAATAATATATGCTCTAACGTACTTATAGACTTATGCCAATTAGGTTTGTGTTGCAAAATTAGGTGGCATGTTGAGGAAATTGTGAGAATCAAACCCCCTCCTGGATATATCAACGATGAACTAAATATCCTCTTTGGTGGGATTATAATACAAATCAAACCCAACCATGAATTCCTTCTTGGAAACAACCAATAGAAGTATTATTTGACACTAAAATGTGATGTTCTCCTTAAGTGATGTAGACTACTCATAAAATTTGAGGAGGTCAACATCCATTAAAATGGAACTAACCTCCATAGTAATATGCTAAGGAAACACATCATACTCCATTACACAAGACTCTTGGTACGAAACACATTATATGCATCAACTCCTTGTCGTTATCCTTGATTCACGTATAAAATTTATTAAAAAAATATAGAAATCAAAGATACAATATGTACTATAATAATTGTCATAAAATCCATAACTCAAATGGGGTGTTATATCAGTTGATAATGGTGACACTTATGAGGAATGGGTGTTCCTCTATCTGGAATCTCAAGGATCTAGGTGAGTGGATGAGTGTATTGGTAGGCATTTATATCATTAGCTCCTTCCCCCATGTTCTAAGCGATAAGCATTCCAAGGTGTTGTCTCTCCCTTAATGTAGTGCAACCTCAATGAAGTGGATTAGAAGCAGGTACCATTGACTCATTATGAATCCAGATATGGTATTGAAGTCCATAAGTACAATGATGTCTAGGTCATTTAAGGTCATGGAAATTCAACATCAAGGAATCACCCTACAAAATAACTTGATATCGTCTAGCTCGTGGCTTATAGAGTGTATCCCCTAAAACCTGAGTGTGTGCATACACTCTGCGATGATGCCACAGCTTAAGAAATAGGGAAGGGCCAAATGAGGTGCCTGGTATTATAACAGAGGGAGAGTTTAAACTATGGATGATGCTATGCCACTTGAGGCGAGCACATTGAAGCAGAAGGAGTTATATAGGAGGACACTACTAGTCTGGAGACAATGGACGATTTAATCCCGCATGAGAGGAATTTGAATCCTGATGGGGATAGAAATTGCAAGGAGGAAAATCAAGATAATGAGGCCCCAATGAAGGTGGTGGATCATTTTTGGGATGACAGTGAGGATGTTTCTCTTCTTTGGGGTTACCAAATTGTTTGGAACAAAGACTATGCTCCTCTTCCTCTAGATCCCTCTATGTCTAGGAATCTCAACAGGGTGGATGTTTCATCAGCCATGGATATCTAGGATGGAGACAAAATCCCACGAGGGACCCCACACAATATATTTGGAAATTATCCTCACAATGTTCAAGCTGATGGGGTTTAGCTGGTGGAATAGCAAGTCAATCTCATATTTGATGTCCACTGGGATGTTGCGGATTTAAAATTCAAATTCGATCATATCGACCACAAGATCAACTTAGGCCTTGAATTATTCTCATAGCTTGTGCAACAAAGAGGCAACTCAACTAAGATCACGCATGTGGTAACAGGTGTAGATATTACCATTCACCTAATATCGAAGTCTAAGGAATATTCTCCTGATGAAGATAACCCCAACCCAAGTCGATAATGTTGATCCCCGTGACTCATTTATGCGTAGGATTCCATGTAGGTTGTGTTCTATTTTGTATGAATTTGGATTTTTTGGGGGGTTTACTCTCTATCTAGGTGTTCTATTAGGATTTATAATCCTCCATTGACCAAACTATATATTATATTATTTTAGCCTAACTTAAGAGGTTTATTTAATTATTTAGGTCCACTTGCCCTAATGGGGCCACATGTACCATTGACTGCACTTGCATGCATCAGTTTAGGCACCTCGTAGGCTATTCCCTACATTTTAGGAGCCACTGGGAGTCGCGGCACCAACCTCTTTCAATTAGTTGGAGCTAGAACTAGTTAAGCTTAGTTGTTTTCTAGTTACTTTCAATTAGATCACAATCAGCTCAGTTAGCACCAGTTAGACATGACTACATGTGGATAAGGCGTTTTTCCTCACCTACCACTTCAGTTAGACTGAGTTAACTGATTATAACTGATTGTGTGACTTGATTAGACATCTGGAGTTAACCACTTTGACTCTTATAGTGGTTGAGACATCTTTAGTTAGCTAGTCAATCAGATACAATCACATCCAACTTGAAGATTCGAATTCATCCCTAATGATTCGAATTATTTTCCTATGTAACACTATTGTAACACCGGATTAATTAATGAACATGATATTGTAATTATCTGAGTTATACTCATTCCTTTCCTGTGTGTTTTGATTTGTTTAGTGTGTATCTTCATTCCTCTTTTACTGCATCAATAATATTTGACTCATTGCTTGAAGATATAAATGGCACAACAATTCTAGCATGGTATCATAGCCATTCCAAGCAAGCTTCATGTTTGTATACTCTCCATTGAACACCAGAAGCAATGGGGTTTCCATAGAAGTCTCACAAAGAGTGCCTTGCTTCCTCTGAATTAATTCAGAGTGGCAGTGAAGGCATGACGGACCCTGAGAAAGTGTTCATGTCGAGAGGGAAGGCATGATTCTAACATATTTTGAATGTTTTAGTGTTTTGCAATGAAATTCTACAGGTTCTACGTAGCTTGTGTGAAGATATTGTCTTTTCCAGCCAGAGAATTATGGATTCTCAATCTCCTACACCTCAGATCCTAACACCCTTCAAGTATATTGATTGGAGGATTGATATGCAGCTGGCCTTGCGCAAGCATGGCTACCTTAGGATAATACTTGGTAGGGAGGTCGAGCACCATCATCTAGTTGAAAGAAACACATTTTTGAACTGCTTAGATGAAGCTTCGGTTATCTATGTACTCACATATACAGATATCTCCTCTTCCACCTTGAAAATTTGAGGACTCCTAGAGAATCCTGGGAGAAGATTGAAGACTTGTTTGGCAAGTAAGATGAGCTTTGGGGACACATTCTAGAAAACGAGTCGGTAGCCTTACATTCCAATAGTTTTGAGACGATGCAACAATTATTTACTAAATTCAAGTTTCTTGCACTCCAATGCAGACAATGTGGAATAGAAAGAAAGGATGAGCAGCATGTGCTCTCCATACTCAGCAAACTAGGTCCTGAGTATACTTTATTTGTCTCAATCTTCCATTCTGCGAGGGCTTCCATTCCTAATTGGAATATTCCCTCACTTGATTCCTTTACCGAGTCCTTAATACAGGAGCAAGAGAAGTTGATCCAGATGGGAGTCATCAAGACTTCCAAATATCAATCCCTCCTAGTGATAGACTCTAACGAAGCACGAGATAAAGGGAAATCTAAAGGGAAGGAGCATAAAACAACTGATTCGAAGCCTAAAGAGAATCAGAAGACTTCTGAAAGAGCCTCCGGCTCTAAGAAAAAGAAGAATTTCAAAAATAAAATGTATCCCTATTGTATGAGGGGTTTTCATCCATAAGACTCATGCATGAAGAAGACCCTCGACCAGTTGAAAGCTCTATGTGTACAGAACAATATTTCCCTTCCATAAGGTGCAGAGATGTATGATGATGAAGAGCATACTTAATAACATGAGAGATGCTTGCATGCAAGCCTCACTCTGTCGAAGGTTTATTTGATAGATTCTGGAGCATCCAACCACATGGTTGCCTCCAGGAAATCCTTCATCACTTTCCCTCTATCAGGATGACCTATCAGTCATACGGGAGATGACTCTAAAATCTCATCTGTTTAGAGAGGTTTAGATAAAATCCATCATGATGATTTCATGCCCTCTCCTACAGCAAAGCAAAATCTTGAAGATGAAGAAGAAGCAGAATTTTCCACACAATCATTTCGAACTAAAAAAAAGTCTCCTTGAAGTTACTCCTTCTCCTGTTGCTCCGGAAGTGTATGATATCTATGATATATCATCTCCTCACATGGCTGATCCAGAAGAATAAATTTGAATCTATGTTTTTGAAGAAAAAATCTCCTTCCATTCTTTGCAAAAATTCTCCGGTGATTGTTCGATTCTAAATTATGTGCATAGTTTATCGGTGATTGTTTCATAAAAGGAAGAGGAATCTAATTTCTCTATCTCTAATGATGTTTCTGGTGTGTAAATAAGTAATACCATGGATATTTTGGAAATAATATCAAGTTGTATGAGTGATCCATTCACTCTCATTGATATAGATCTTCCAATAAATTCCTACATGATTGCATGCACCAATTTTCAGAATTTTGAAGAAGGAGAAAAATGTGCATCTACCATCTCGGTGGAGCACACTCTTGGATCTGATATGAACCTATTTGGATATGATATGATATTATTTGTATCTTATCTAATATTATTTGGTTCAGGTTTTAAGTTTCAATAGCTTTCAGCAATTCCTGTAGCTGCTCACATCAATTTTGGTGTGAAAAAATCAAGTACCGCAAGTCTCCTTCAAAGTTATTGCTGGGGATTTGATATCATTCCTCACTCTTGGGTCTGATATGAACCTATTTAGATCTGATTTATTTGGATCTAAACTGATATTATTTGGTTTAGGTTTTAAATTTCAAGAGCTTTCACTAATGCTTGTAGCTGCTCTCATCAATTTTGGTGTGACAAATCAAGTACCGCAAGTCTCCTTCAAACTTGTTGTTGGGGATTTCATGTTAGTTCCTCTTATGAGTTTGCTGATATTTTATTTTTGAATCATTGATTATTTCTGAAGCTATATCAAATTATGGAGCTCTAGCATTCGCTCTCCACGGTCCCAGGGCATCTCTACCTATCTATTTGATCACATGCTCATCTCCTAATAGAACTAGTAAAGATAAAGACATTATGCATTCACCTGGACACTTGCTCCTAACACTTGGGGCTGATTTTTCCTCACATTGTTTGATGTTCAAGGCTGTAATATATCATTTGTTTGGGTGTTCCTCACATGGTTTGAATTATCAAGCACCTTCGCTCTCTCATCAGTTGATTTTAGTTGATTTCAGTTGCTCTACATTGGTCCAGTTTTCATCTTGCAGTTGTCTATATTTCTGATTTAGTCGAGCATATTCTTCTTCTTCCAAAGAGGAAGATTCCTCCAGACATAATCATTCAGATTGGATTCAGAGGTTCACATGCACAGATTCAGGATGTTGTTGCACAGAAGAACCAGAATACTTATTTGTTGTTGCAAATTACAACAAAATGTTTTTCAAGTTTTTAACTTGTATTTCCTGATTCCTGCTTATCTTGAGGGGAGGGGGGGTTTCCCATGAGGTTTTCCCCTATTTCCTCAGTTTTTTAAGTAACATTTTTTATCTTTTAGATTGTATATGGGTGACTTATGGCCTTGTTGTCAAGGCCCACAGTTGTCCAAGTTAGAATTCAGGGGGGGTGTTAGGATTTATAATCCTCCCTTGTCCAAACTGTCTATTAGATTGTTTTAGCCTAACTTAGGAATTTTATTTAATTATTTGGGTCCACTTGGCCTAATGGGGCCACATGTACCAGTTACGAGAGTGTGGGGAACATTGATAGAGGCTAACTACCACTGACTGCACTTGTATGCATCAGTTTAGGCGCCTCATAGGCCAATCCCAACATTTTAGGAGCCACTGGGAGTCTTGGAAGCAACCTCCTTCAGTCGGTTAGAGTTGGAACTAGTTAATATTATTTATTCTTCAGTTAGTTCAATTTCAGTTCAGTTAGTGCCAGTTATGAAAGGCTACATGTGGATAAGGCGCCTTTTCTCACCTACCACCTCAGTTAGACTAAATTAACTGATTATAACTGATTGTGTGACTTAGTTAGACATCTTGAGTTAACCACTTGGACTCCAATAGTGATTTAGACATCTTTAGTTATCCATGCAGTCAGATACAGTCACATCCAGTTGCTAGATTCGAATTCATCCCTAATGATTTGAATTCTTTCTTATGTAACACTATTGTAACACCGGATTATGTAATGAAGATAATATTGTAATTCCCTGAGCAATACTTGTATGTTTCCTGTGAGATTTTATTTGTTTAGTTTGTATAATTTATTCTTATTTACTGCATCAATAATTTGGACTCTTTGCTTGATGATCTAAATGGCACAGCAATTCTAACATGTTCATGGTAGTGCTTACTCTTCTATCTCAGAAAGGAAAAAACAAAAGCCTCTTAGTTTTGGTCTTCAATATCGGAGTTTCATTTTTTATCTTGGTTTGAATTGGGTTGACTTCAATTTTGGAAACCCCTTCTCATTATTACTGTGTATGTATACTTTCATAACAGTCAATTGAAGGTAATACAAAATATTGCTTACAAAAAAAAATAGTCATAAAATTCATTAAATATGGGAAACCAAATTTGGTGCATTAGAAAGTGAAATGTTACGGTTCACGTATGATGTATAGGTGCACCATTACCAATGCACCTCGGATATATAAGTGCACCATGAATGGTGCATTCTGATATATATTGAATCGATACTCATAACCAATATGAATGCACTAGCAATCAATATATGTAGTTGTAATAAATCCACCACACAAAAAAAAAAAAAAAAAAACATGCACCATTGATTTCTAGTGCATTTATTTGGACTAGTCGAGCCATGGATGGTACACCTAGTCACCATTAAGCACACATATGCATGCAATAAAAAGTAGTAGCTTGAAATATTTTATTGGTGTAAATTAGTTTATTTAATGTACCATTACATGTCAAGAATCGAGTCAATATCAACGCATGGAACATTGATGTGTCTAGATATTATCAGTGTGTTGCAAATGCATGGCATGTGCACCTTGACACATCGATGTGTTGAGGTAAACCTGTTTCATTGCCTATGGTGATACTAAACATAATCTACATCATTTAATCATGCAACAGAATGCACCACACCCAAAATATTTTTCTTATTGCATCTTAGTTTATTACACTCGTCTATGCATACCGTCATGAAAATCTATTGCATCCGTAATACAATTTTTCCTTTTTTGTTGGTGCATTGATGTAGATGAAATGCACCAGTGACTTGTGCATCCAAGTTAGTTGATTTCATTGCATTTAATTTAACTATAAACACAACATTATGTGATGCACACAATTAAATTAAATGCACCCGTGTCAGCTAACTTGGTTTTATGTTGACACATTCATTTTATTGTATGAAATGATTAGTAGACATGTCTTAACACACCAAATGTTTTTTCTCATTGTGTTTTGCTTAAGTACACATACCAATGTATAATAATGATAATGCACTAACTCCGTAGCTCAACTTTGCCTTTATTTGGTGGTTCATTGACATAGATGAAACATACTAGTAAGTGATGCGTCCAATAAACATGAATGCATTGCTATATAATACAAGTTAGTTCATAGCCCCAAGAGTTAGCTCAATTGGTTGAGCACCCGTCGCTAGGCCTCTCGGTATAGAGGTCATGGGTTCAATTCTCATTGACGCTATTGGGGTTAGGCATGAAGTGTGCCGAAGGTGTGAGGCCCCTTCGGGTGGGCCCGCCTAATTTATTTCCATGGACGTAGCCCGTCGGTCAAGCCGGCGCGTGAACCACATTGAAAAAAAAAATACAAGTTAGTTCATGCCGATGAATTTAATTTAAATGTGCACACTACATCATAAGTATATTTAATACATAATCATGTCAAAATCATAGTTATTAAAAGGGTTCAACTTTTTTAGATTGTTAAAAAAAGTGACAAATAATTCCAAATCCCATTTATATCTTAGGTCAAAATATTGATGGCCATTGTTTTGATATACATACATGCTTACAAGAAAAATCATTAAAATCTTTGGAGACATTTTCAACTATATGATTGCTATCTAAATATAGTGTAAGAATTAGTGGGAATTTAATGGATAAATATCCATGTAGACAAAGGTGTATAGTTACATCTAGTAGTTGAAATATGATGTCAATATTATGTTGGGATATTTAGACACTTATGAACTAGTTAAGATCAACTTGTTATAATATATTTGTTAGATAAAGTGTGTTTCTTGAGTATGCATTTGTAGATATGTAATCCGATAGTCATGATATGTTCTTAACATAAAGTGATCGGAAAGTTCAACAACTCCTCGATCTTAATGGTTGTTGATCTGTGGATTAACACCTTATTGGTCCATGATATCTATTTAAAGAGCATAGAGGGTCATTTTCTAGTTGATTGATTATGAGAAGCTCATTTGTAACATTATTTTATTTTGCATAATAATATTGCTTGAAGTAGCTATTTAGGTAGGGTCATGGAGTGTTTCATTCTTTGAGGGTTTAACTCACGTAAAAACATCGATGTGTTGATATGCGATCTGGTTGTGTGAGTAGTTGCTCAAGGTGTTCAATCTCTTTGGAAATATCTTATGTATCCAAACATGGTATCATAAATCTTATGAAGTTTTGCTTACATGTAACATTGGTGATCTACATGCTTCTTAGGGAAAGCCAATATGGAGGATGTCCTACAATGTAGGGGACTTTATTGGATTACCTTAGGGAAATAAACTGAATCTACTAACGCTAATCAAAAAATAAAATGGGTTAATAAATGTAATGAAGCATGCAGATTAATCACGATGCCAACTTCTATTTATTTACAATTCCACCTATCAAATATTGATGAGCCTATTGTTGCTTGGGAAATGTTGGAAACTGTGTTTGGTAACATCACAATGAGATCTGGGGTCACCGGATGGAAAATGACTTGATTGTCTTAAATCCAAGTGTCATTTCCTACATCTAATACTATCTATCTAAGTACAAAACCCTTAGACTCTTATTTGAAGAATGCAACATAAAAAGGGAATATGAGCAATGTATGTTTTCATATTCTTTCCAAGCTTAATCCTGCCTATTTTGTTTTTGCATCTACATTTATGTACATGAAAGTATCTTTGGGGACTCAATATAAAGAACCCATGCTTGAATCCTTTTGTGATTATTTAATTAGAGAGTGATATAAACTCATATATTTTGGAGTAATAAGCAATGTTGATACATCTAACAAAGCCTTAGTGGCACAATAGAAGGATAAGACCAAGCATGCCAAGAAGAAACATCCTCACAATAATAAGCAAAACAAGGGTCGCAAACCCTCTCATCTAGTTGATCCTTCCAAAAATGACAAAGGAACCAAATCAAAAGGTAAGAATATTGAGCATGATTGAAACTTTTGCAGGAAAGATAATCATGATGAATATAAACATTTCAAGAATATGGAAGCCTTGGAAGTAGCAATGAAGAAGCACAACATCAACCTTGATTCATTTGCAGAATATACATCTCAAGGACATGCTTTGTGCTTCTAGTTTTTTCTTGAATGAATATTCTTCTTCTTTGAATGAGTGGCTCATTGATTCTAGAGCATATTATCATATGGATAAGGATAAAGCCATATTTTAAACTATGATTGAATGTAATACCAAACATTTTTTTCTTGGTGATGATAGATCTCTTAGTGTTGTAGGATCTAGAATGGTTGAGGTAGATGATGGTCACTTTAATGATATATTATGTGTTCCAATAAATTTCTGCAATTTGTTGTTAGTCTATCAAATCACTCATTCTGATGAAAGTAAGACTATAACGTTTACAACTCACCAAGTTTTAATCAAGGATTTTAAAGATCCTAATCATGTACTATACATTGGAATTGTTGATGATATAACCCAAGTTGTACAAATTCAACAAATTTGGGTCATCACCTTTTCCATCAGTTTTTGTTGCTCATAGGGATGACTTAAGCAAAATTTGGCATGAGCGTTTGGTCACTTAAGTTATCGTTCATTGCAACAACTATGTAAAGAAAATATGGTGACGGGTCTTTCGATGGTATCTTGTAAGGATGGTGTTTGTTCATGTTGTGTACTCGAAAAACATCATTGGCATAGTTTTGAAGTATGTGCTTCTTGGCACACCCCAACCCCCTTGTAGCTTGTGCATAATGAATTGTGTGGTCCTCTTCCATCTACTTCCTTTTCTAGTTTCAAATATTTATTGAATTTCATTGATGATTACTCCATATGCACTTGAGTTTATTTCCTAAAACATAAGAGTGAAGTATTTGACATGCTATTGGTCTACAATGCCCTTGTTGAAAAACAATTTGGTCATCAAATTCTTAAATTAAGATCTGATAATGAAGGAGAATATGTTAACAACAAGGTCACTACTTTGTGTAAAGAACAGGGCATCAAAAAACAACACATTGTTCCATATACGCCACAACAAAATGGTGTAGTTGAAAGGAAGAATCACGCCTTAAAAGAAATGGTTAATTATATGCCCCAAGCTAAGGGACTAAGTCTTTAATTTTGGGTTGAAGCCATAAACTGTGCAAATTACATAGTTAAGCACACCCCCACTAAATATTTACAAGTCATCACACCTTAAGAAGCATGGAGTAAAATTAAACTAAATGTCAGCCTAAAAGTGAAAAGTGCATATTTATTGCATTCTCTGAAGATGTATAAGGTTATATACATCATCAACCACATTCTCATGATATAATTATTAGAAGAAATGTTAAATTTGATGTACATCTCCCTACTTGAGAGGCTAGTTTGATGTTTGTTCCATCTATGACCTGCGAGACATATTCGACGCCTATGATCAACCACACCTTCATTTGAAGATGCATAAGCTTATATACACATCATCAACCACATTCTCCTGATATAATTATTAGAAGAAATGTTAAATTTGATATAAATCTCCCTGCTTGAGAGTATAGTTTTTGTGTTTGTTCCATTTATGACCTACGAGACATCTTCTAATCCCAACTTCCTTGACAGTGTTGCTACTCCAACTTATAATGATGACAATGAAGATGAAAATCCACCTCTGACTACTCATTTTCTTCTAGTTTCACTAGCATTACCACTTCCTCTATGGGTTTGTTCATATGGAGGATTATTCCTCATCATATGAGGTTATTGATGTAGCATGTTGTCAGTGCAAGATTTTAGTTGGCTGCCTCCTTTTCACATCCTTCTCAACCTTCACCTTCGACATCTCATCCACCTCCTCCTCTACCTTCGATGTCTCATCCACCTCCTCCTCCACCTTTGTCATCATCTAGTCCTATCTAATTTATATGGATATTATAATTTATTGTAATTTTCTTAATAATGTAGTAATATTTGTCATAATATTCTACATATATAATAATATATTTATTTTGTTGCAACTATATGTTGAGCATTATGAAATTATATATATATATAACTTAATTATATATTCAAATGGTAAACATAAATGAATATTGTTTAATTTATAACTCTGATTGGCAAACATCATAACAAAAAGTCAAGTATCACCATGTAATATTATTATAATATATGAGTACGAACATAACAAAAAAATGTAAATACGAACATCAATACGATCCATCAATTTATCATTGAACATTTTAATTTTTGGATAATAACTCACTTTACAATGACAAATATCAAAGATCTAATCCAAAGAAAGACAAATACTTAATTAAAAGAACAATGTTTTCTCTCAGTTGTAAACCCAAAATTTGCATTCTCCAAACTTATTAATTATTGTTAATCATGATGATCTTCGTTATATAATATAACTTTAGTCCACTTTTAAGGAACACATTTTATACCCTCTAAAAATGAGGTTTAAAGCTAGATAGTGTTCAAAAATTGCATTTTTTTTACTAGGGGAGCCGACAACTAGGGATGGAGTTGGTACTCGCATGACGCGGGGTCCAGGGATTCAATCCTGCTACCACTATACCCCTAGGTGCATCCATATGACCCGAACCATAGCACATAGGTAAGTTTTTTTGGGGGGGGGATTTGAACACGAGACGTTCCATTTATGACCATTTACAACATTTCAACTTTACCACTGGCTTTACCCCCCCCATGGGCCCAAAAATTGCAACTAATTATTGATGTAATAATGCTATTATTTTTAAAGGATTGTTGTATTACTTTGCTCATATTTTTTTTGTACAGTGCTATTTAATAACATTAGAATATTTTTGAATTGAATAATAGTTTCAAAACCATGCAAGCTTTAAGATATCAAATATTCATGTAATTTGAGCTTGTCAATGAATATATCTAATTTATTAAAATAGTATAGATCCATATTAGTTATATAAATTATTAGATTAACATAGGATTATGTTATTATAAATTTACATTATTTAATAAAGTATAAATCAATTATTATATATTGATAAATATATCAAATATTTTTAGTGAAATATACAACTATGGATTTAATTTACAAATCAAAACTACGTAACTATTTACAAACAATAAAATAGGGTGAATTAATACTAAGCATATATCAAATTTGTTAACCACTTCATATAAATCTGTTGTGTCTCAACCAATTCTAAGATGGAGTTTAATCTCCTAGAAATGTAGAGATGCAAAAATTCAATCCAACTTAATTAATATAGCATATTTACTTAAAGTTATTTTTCTCCTAAAGAGGATTCCATACCTACACCGTCATCCTTAAGTCGTTTTTCCTCTCTTTTTGCCCTTAAAAAAAATTGCAAACATTATAACAAAGTGTCATAAATTAATGCAATTATAATTCTTAGCATTATAATTTATAACAAAAACATCATGAAATACAAACATTCAAATATTGATGGAGAAATTAGAGACTGCCTTAAATTTTCTTGTAAATTGCATTGTTATCAAGTCCATAAATTAAATCATTGTAGAGAACCTTAACTTTTCTTGTAAATTACATTGTTATCAAGGGCACAAATTAAGTCATTGTTATCAAGGCCATAAATTAATTGAACTTAATCTAATCATATAATAAAAAACATTACATTAAACTAGCAAATGCACAAATTAATTTAATTATAATTCTTAACATTATTCATAACAAAACATCATAAAATACAAGCATTGTTGCAATATTAATATAGAAATTAGAGAACAACCTCAAGTCCATAAGCATATGTAGCCTTTACTTTCACAAAAATAAATTAAAATTGAATCATGTAAGTTGTTTTCATGGTGTATTTATATGTATACACAAGACATAATACGAGTAATTTGGACAATGACATATAATCATTCCATACAATCATAAATTACTTCAAAGACATAAACCATATTTCACATCATATTGGTTGTTAACCAACTTGATTTGTTTAAACATCACTGCATCCAGTAATCGATTTTCTATTTCCACCATCATAACATGAAAAACAAACAATATAATTAGACTATAAAAAATAACAGTAACAAAATGATATCTCAATCTGTAAATGATGAAATAAAACATGTACATGTCACTCTCTATTGCCATCACCCTCATTATCTTCCTCGATTGGCATGCTAACTCTGTTGTTCTCAAAAAAATGTTTAGATCTAGGGTCGAGTCTTAATATGAACCACCAATCTCTATCCAACACATCTGGGTAAAAGAACACTTGGTTGTAGTGTTTTGGAAATATAAGGCTCCTTGCTTTCATCCCACATCTTTCTATATTTGATACATAACAACCCACTATCACAATCTACTTTCATTTTAAACTTGACAAATGTCCCACCACCTGCACTTAAAAATAACACATTGGAAAGATGAGAAGTCCACTTGAATGATCTCTTGTATCTTTCCCACATAACCCAACCTCCCTCCTATCAGGTTTTGATCATGATGGCTAGCATAACTAGATTGGTCGAAATCGAATTCCACTCCACAGTCTTGTGTAACATGCCCATAATCATCATCCTCGGTGCGAAAATGATGTCCATAATCCCACATAGATGGGAATGAATGCACCTACATGAAAATTTAACAAATGATGGTCTCAAATGTCTAATAACCAAGCATTAATATATTAAATATACATGTTACAATTCAAAGTTGCATTATAATGTTAGAAATGCACACAAATTTTTTATTAGTGAGTTGTTGCACCCGATCCCAATGTTTAGTGTATCCTCCTCTTCAAGCGAGTAACAACCGAATGCACCATATTTCTCTCTGACTTGGCCTACAACCCAACTGTTGGGACGGATCATTGGCATATTTTTCTTTCAAATGATATGGAAATGGCATGCTTCTACCATGCAACCGCCTAAATTATTTTATGTCAATGTCCCATTTCCTCCTCTTCTCTTCATACAATCCGACCCACGACTGTGTTGCCTCTACATTGTAAAGAATGAATCTATTGATTACATCAATTTCTGAATTTGTTGTTGTATTCATGGAAACAAAACCACATTCAGTACATATGGGATGGAATATAGATTTTGAAGTTTGTTGTGAATATTTACTATGTGGAAATGTGAAGATCGAAATATAAGTGACTTACTCCTTATCAAGCGCCTTTTTCCTTTCGTTCCTAGTAACTCCCCCTCCCTTTTGTCCTCATCACGTTCATCATCCCAAATCATTATGTCTGGTGTGTCATCAATTTGCTTCATGTACTCACTGGCATAATAGAACGACTCACATACTATGTACCCCTATGCCATAGGTCCCTCGGTTTTTTCCCTCTGTCGAACAAATCCCTTCAATTTTTTCATGTACCTCTCCAAGAATAACATTTAGCAACATGAGACCACCCCGACTAATTCAAACAATCTATGCTATCTCTTGACGCCACTAGGGAATGCTAGCAATGTAAATCTCCTTTGATGTGATCCATCGTACAAATGCAGATAATCTAGATAGGGCACATCGCAGGTCATTAGGAAAGTCATGGTTCACAAACCCATGCACAAACAATGGATAATGACACTACAAAATAAACAATTAATTTCATTTTAACTTGTGTGGTAAAAGATATAAAAGAATAATAAAAATCATTTTTTCACATTATATGTACCCTTAGAAGGTTGAGATGGTCATGTGATTTCAAACCTAGAAACTTTTTCGTCTGTAGTGAAGCAACTCCGTAGAGAAGACCCATAATAAGAAGGCGCCTTCACTCCCAATATAAATTCCTTTGCCAAATTAAGATCTTCTTTCTTCAAAATCCATGGGACATCACCTTTTTAAAATGAAAAAGAGTGGTCATCCTCTCTTCTATTTTTTTGTCTTGGCCATTGCTTCTCTTTAATAGTTGAAGAAATAAGATCTTTCTTGACTTTCAACTTCCCACTTTTTTGGATGGTATGTGACGCCACAAAGAATATGAAACATTTTTTAAATATATGCATGGGATCTGGTAAGTGGGAAATCTTATGATGCTCCCAATATGGGAGCTCATAAAATATTGATTTCATGTTCATCCCCTCAAGCATTTTCTCATCCTAGGTGTCGAAGAATTCAGGATCATTGAAGATAGGTTCCCCATTTGAATCAAACATTCTTATGATTTCCTTCTCCTTCTCTCTATCATATGCCCTAAGGCAATCAGTCGGTGTCATTATTTTAGGCATTTGGGTTCTCTCTAGTTTACCATTGAAAGTAGATGTTTCTCTTCTACAAGGGTGGTTTTCTAGGAGAAATGCCCTAGAGAAGTCATACATTGGATTTTGTATCCCTCCTATCAAGTTTCGATCATGGTGGCTAGTACGACTAGATTGGTTGAACTCGACTTCCACTCCACATTCTTGTGTAACACGCCCATCATCAACATCCTTGGTGCAAAAAATGATTTCATAAGCCCACATAGATGGGAACGAATGCACATGTATGAAAAGTTAACAAATGATGGTGTCATTTGTCTAATAACTTAAGCATTAATATATGAAATATAGATGTTACAATTTAAAGTTGTATTATAATGTTAGAAATGTACATAAATATTTTACTACCAAGTTGTTGTACATGATCCCAAAGTTTAATGCATCCTCCTCTTCAGGACAACAATGACCGAATGCACCATATTTCTATATGACTTGGTCTGCAACCCAAATGTTGTGATAGATCATTTTCATTTTTTATTTTAAATGATATCGAAAAGGCATGCTTCTACCATGCAACCACTTGAATTCTTTTATGTTAGTTTCTCGTTTCCTCCTCTTCTCTTAATATAATGCGACCCATGGTTTTGTTTCCTCTGCTTTGTAAATAATGAATTTATTGATTGCACCAATTTCTGAATTTGTTGTTGTATTCATGGAAACAAACCACATTCAGTACATATTGGATGAAATATAGATTTTGAAGTTTGTTGTGAAAAGTTACTTTGTAGAAGTGTGAAGATCTAAATATAAGTGACTTACTCCTTATCAAGCGTCTTTTTCCTTTCATTTCCAGTGACTCCCCTTCCCTTTTGTCCTCATCACGTTCATCATCCCAAATCAGTGTGCCTGGTGTGTCGTCGATTTGCTTTATGTACCCACTGGCATAATAGAATGACTCATATACTATGTACCCCTCTGCCATAAACCCCTTGGGTTTTTCCCTCTATCAAACGAATCCCTTCAATTTTTTTGTGTACCTCTCCAAAAAGAACATCAAGCAACATGAGACCACCCCAACTAATTCAACTTCATCGACTAGGTGAATAGAAGATGAATATGAAAGTCCATAAAATTATATGGCAGTTCCTTCTCAAACATACAAACAATCTCTGTTATCTCTTGGCGCCACTGGGTAATGCTAGCAATGTAAATATTCTTTGATGTGGCCCATCGTACAAAAGTAGATAGTTTAGATATGGCACGTTGCAGGTCATCGAAAAATTCGTGGTTCACAAACCCACGCACAAACAACGGATAATGACACTACAAAGTAAAAACAAACAATTAATTTCATTTTAACCTGTGTGGTAAAAGATATAAAACAATAATAATAATAATATTGGATTATGCGTACCCTCAAAAGGTTGAGATGGTCATGTGATTTCAAACTCGTCAACTTTTTATTTGTATAGTGTCGTAGAAAAGACCCATAACAAGAAGGCGCCTTCACGTCCAATATAGCTTCCTTTCCCAAATTAAGATCTTCTTTATTCAAAATCCATGGGACATCGTCTTTTTAAAATGAAAAAGAGTGGTCATCCTCTCCTTTATTTTCTTGTCTCGGCCAATGCTTCTTTTTAGTATTTGAAGAAATAAGATCTTTCTACACTTTCAACTTGACACTTTTTTTGGATGATATGTGACGCCACAAAGAACATGAAACATTTTACAATATTACATGGGATCTATTTAGTGGCAATCTTAAGATGCTCCCAATATGGGAGCTCATAAAATATCAATATCTTGTTCATCCCTTCATCTATTTTCTCATCATAGGTGTCAAAGAATTCAGGATTGTTGAACATAGGTTCCCCATTTGAATCGAACATCTATGAAATTTCCTTCTCCTTCTTTATGTCATATGCCCTAAGCCAGTCAATTGGTGTCATCATTTTGGGCATTTGGGTTCTCTCTGGTTTACCATTGAAAGAAAATGTTGCTCTTCTATAAGGGTGGTTTTTTGGGAGGAATACCCTAGAGAAGGCGTACATTGCCTTTCGTAGGTATTTGGACCACCTAGATTTCGTATATTGTCCACAACATTTACATCCATGATAACCTTTTGTTACAAGACCTACGATGTTATGGTATACAGAGCAAGCTGACAATGTTGAATATCAAGATAGTCACAACGAATTAAATATGACAAAAAAATATTGCTTTGAATATAAACAAATCAAAAAACATATTTACCTGGGAAAATTCCCAACCCCAGATAATAATGTGTGGTGTACGCACATATGCCATACAACGTAAACCTCCTCTATGATAGGATGGGTATCGATACATCATATACATGTAACCATTCATGTAATTCCTTAAACTCTTTGATCAATGGTTGTAGGTAAACATCCATATTCTTCACTTGTCTTCTACCAAGGACTATAAGATCCAACATAAGATGCTCATTATTTACAGACAACCATGGGGGGGTATTCTTATTGATCGCCACTACAAGCCAAATAGTATAGGTGTTATATGGTTGAGAATATGGGTTGACGCCATCAATGTCTATGCTCACTATGATGTTGTGTGCTTAGTCCTTGAATTTATTGAGCCATGTATCCTCTATATGTTTCATGGCTATTGAATTTGTTGGGATTCACAATACTCCTTCCTCACTTCGATGTGATGCATGCCATCCCAGTAACATAGCCAATTTCCTAAATATAAATTTATTTCAGTGTGAGCTACTACCTCGCGCTCTAAGGTTCACCTCTACGTCTGCCAGGGGCTGCGTTGTGGATTGGGTCACCGCTTCCCGGCGTGCCTTGGATATTCTGGCCCTGTCAGTGGGGGCCTGTGGGTTTGGCTGTCGCTGGATTCACCATGAGTGCGGCTACTGCCTGCGGGGGGGTTGCCGAAGGAAGTTGATGATACTTTTCGAATGCTCATTATGGGAAGCTCTCTCGAGCCTTTCTCGGTCCCAGCTCCAAATTTTGTTAAAAAACTTGAAGAAATCCCGATTATTGACCTGCCTCCCAAGCAACCAATGCACATTGCAGTTTCATTGGTTGATAGGGCTCTGGTGGGACAGTTCATAGGGCTCTGACCTTCCCCCAAGTCCACAGATAATTGGATCCAGAAAAATTGGCAACCTCTGATCGCCAATAGTGTTACCTGCTATGAGGTAGGGTGAGGGTTTTTTCTTTTCGAATCCATCTCCAAGGAGGATCAAGACCTAATTTTTCATAATGGTCCCTATTTCATGGGCCCCCAACGACTCTACCTTAATAGATGGACCCCTTATTTTGACCCGGCTATGGATGTACCTAAAGCGGTTCCCGTGTGGGTTCGGCTTCCTAACCTCACGATTCATTGTTGGACCCCCTCCTCCCTACAAGCCATTGGGGACAAACTAGGAAGATACATTGATAAAGCAAACCCTAAGGAAAACTAATCCTGTGCTATAATTTGTGTGGAAGTTGATCTTGAAGCAGGTCTCCTCGAGGCCATTAAGCTCACTGTCGGTGACTGGCATCATTTCCAAAAGCTGGACTACGAGCAATTGCCATTCAAATGTCGTCATTTCCATGACTATGGACATTTCCAGAAGAATTATTCGAAGTTCCCTTCAGTACAAACAAATCAAGAAGAAGAAGAAGGATGGACCCAAGCTAAGAGAACCAACGCGAACGCTAGACAAACAAATAAGAGAGAAATGAGGAATGGAGGAACGACGATCCTCAGGAAGGTTGATGATCCTCAAAATCCTAATTTGGATACAAGAAATCACATCGAAGAGCCGCAGAACAATTTAGAAGAAGTTAGAGATGAGCCTGAAGCGATTCTTGAGGAAGTTGGATCAGGCAATACTCTTGCGGCTTCCCCTAGGTTGGATGGTGTCGAATCCTCAATCCCCCTCCCCCTCTCTAGTCAATCTTCCCCTGAATTAGAAGAAGAAGAATGAGAAGGATAAGATGGGGAAATCCATCCTGATCCCCCTACTCAATCTAAGTCTAAAAAAGGAAGGAAAAATGATAAGGAACGGTGGGAGGTGGCCACCTACAGAGACAAATTGCTTGGGTCTCAAGCAACCCTAGATGCCATGTTGAATCCCAGAATAACCAGACAAAAAGGCCCTACTAAAGGGGGTTCCCATCCATCCAAAGGTAAATAATGAAGCTAGTCTCCTGGAACTGTATGGGGTTAGGGAGCAACTCAAAGATTGAAGTAATGAAAGACCTCCTAAGGATATCCAAACCTGATATTCTTCTGGTCCATGAGACAAAATTGGAGGATGTGGAGTTCCTCCAAGCATCAAATATTTTTTGAAAAAATAGTGAAGTCCTAGCGGTCAGTGCTAGGGGGGCTTCTGGGGGTGTTGGTTTGCTTTCGAAATATTCCTCCTTTGAGTTGGTTCACTCTCAAGTTAGTATGCACTGGATATTCTCGAGCCTCAGGAATAAAGAATCTGGTCTCTTGGTAAGTATCCTAAATATTTATATTCTTGTTTTATATTCTGAAAAAAAAAGACTGTTGGCAAAGCATTCCGGATTTACTATCCTTGCTTCAGCCTGAAAATATTATCTTGGCCAGTGATCCTAATATAACTCTGTATGGGAAAGAGAAGAAAGGTGGATCCATTGTCAGAGGCCCATTACAAGAAATAGTGGAAGATATTATGAGTAACTGGGATTTGGAAGATGTCAAGCCGGCCAAGGGAATCTTTACTTGGTCTAATCACAGGTTGGGGCCTGGTCATATCGCAGCTAGACTGGACAGGTTCCTCATTCAAAATTCCCTGCTCCTTCTTGGATTTATGGCAGATTCAACCATCCTCCCCTTTAGCATGTCTGATCACAAGCCTATTCACTTGGAACTCTCTAAAGAAAAAAATATAGGGCCCATCCCTTTCCGCTTCAGTCCTTTGTGGGTTAAGGAAGATGGATTTATGGACCTCGTTCAAACAACCTGTAACAGTCCAGTCTTGGGCTCCCCCTTCTATGTCTGGGAAGAGAAACCGAGGAGGTTAAAGCTAGCATTAAAGCACTGGGATAAATCCCTAAAAACCCCACTCCAGCTTAGAATTGATGCTCAGGAGAATCTTGAGCAGCATCAAAGGTGGCAAGAAGATCAACCTATGGATGCCAGCAGTCTGGAAAAAGAGACCTCTCTTCATAGGGCCCTTCACTCTGCTTGCAAAACAGAAGAGGAATATTGGAGGCAAAAAGCAAGAACCATCTGGCTCCTGGAAAGTGATAGATACTCTAGTTTCTTCCACAAGCAAGCAGAGGGACGCAAGCAGTTCACGGCGATAAAAGTGATTCAATCTAATGGTCAGTCGATCCAGGACTTCAAAAAAATCAAGTAGCTTTCCCACAATCATTTCAAAAGTATATACTCTGAAAATAGCCCTTTTGGCTTGATCCCTCCCTCCCCTGCCCTTGACCTGATCCCCCCTTCCATCAGCCGAGCCACTAATGAGTCCCTCACTAGCCCTGTCTCCAAAAAAGAAATAAAAAATTCCCTTTCCTGTATGCACCCTGATAAAGCCCCCGGGCCTGATTGTTTCATGGCCAGGTTCATCAAAGTCTACTGGAAAATAGTGAAGAACAATTTGCACAAACTTGTTCTAAAATCCCAATCGTACAGCAAAATTGGGGGTAGCACTAACTCAGCCTTCTTCGCCCTTATCCCCAAAGAGAAAGGAGCTATCTCTTTCGAAAGGTTCAGACCCATTTCCCTTTGCAACATTGGCTACAAAATCATAACCAAAATCATTGCCAATCGTATCAAAAACTTGCTTCCTGCCTTCATTCCCAAGAATCAAGGAGCATTCATTAAAGGCAGACATATTGAAGAAAACATCATCCTCGTCCAAGAGGCAATCCATTCCAGCATCCAACGAAAAGAAAAAGGTATGATTGTCAAATTAGATCTTGCTAATGCCTTTGACAGGGTTGGCCATGAGTTTCTTTTTCAAGTTCTTCACAGGTTTGGGATTGACTCTCGGTTTATTAAGTGGGTTCAAGCCTACATCAGTAATGCCTGGATTGTTCCTTTGGTCAATGGTAGAGTGATGGGATTCTTTCAAGCTTCCAGGGGGCTTTGGCAAGGGCACCCCCTCTCTCCCCTCCTATATGCTATTCAATCCTCGGTTCTTAGCTTTCAACTATCCCATATCCAAAGGTATAATTGTCTCATGGGACTTTCTATCTCTCGATGGGTCAAGGACATCAATCATGCGCAGTTTGCAGATGATACCATCCTTCTTGGAGAAGTAAGCACCCATTCAGCCAAAAACTTCAAATTCGACATCGATATCTACTAAGAGGCCTCAGGAAGCAATATCAACTATGTGAAAAGTTAGATCTTCTGATGGAATTGTAATCCAAGAGAGATGTTGGAAATATCCAGAATCCTCAGCATTTAAGGGAAAACTCATTGGGAAAATTTCAAATATCTTGGGGTTCCCATCTTCAAATCTCACCCAAAGTCAAACAACTGGCTCCCTATTATTGACAAAATCAAGGCTAGAGTTAACTTGTGGGGTGCTTCATGGCTCAACCCAGCCGGGAAGGTGATCCTCATCAAAGCAATCCTATCTAGCATTCCCATCTATCAGTGCTCCATTCTCCTGACTCTGAAAAGAATCATTGCTCTAATCAAAAAAGTCTGCAGATGCTTCCTTTGGAACGGCGGTAAACAAACTGGGAAAAAGTTGCCTCTAGTTAGTTGGGGGGAAATACCCATGCCATTGCTAGAAGGAGGCTTGCAATTAAGAGACCTTAGAAGCCAAAATCTGGCGTTAGGAGCAAAAATCCTTTGGAAGATAGTCTCTGGGAAACCTTCGTAGTGCAAAGAGACTCTTTGGAAAAAATATTTCTTAGGGACTCGCTTGTGGTGTCTTGATAGCCCCCCCGTGTGCAGGAAAGGTTCTCCCATCTTCTCTATTTTCCTCAAATCCCTCAGTCTCCTCCAGTCCAATCTTTACTGGATACCTGGCAATGGGAAAAACATTAATATCTGGGATGACCCCATCATGGGGGCAATGCCAATAGGCCTGAGTCTTGGAATGGATCAGATTAAAACCTTTTTACACTCACAGAACAATGCCACCCTCTGGAGCATTTCGGATTGGGAAGAGAACAGTCACAATTCTTGGAAAGGCTAGCAGATTGCATGTCCCTCACATCTCGAGGATGAGAAATCAACTCTTCTCCATCATCTTCAAGGAAATTCCCCGCCTCAAGGAGATCTAAAGATTCCAAAGGGTGGGGAATCAAATTTGGGGCCTACTCTACAGTAGCTGGTTACATTCTATTGGCCCGCCCCAACCCCCTTCCCATGCAAGATATTTGGAAAATTATTTGGAATATGAAAACTCTTCCCAAGGTGGACTTCTTCATTTGGACCTTGGCTCACAATAAGATTCTAACATGCTATAATATGATGAAAAAAGGATGGGAAGGGCCAATTTGGTGCCTGTTTTACTTAAACTTTGAAGAAATTGTTATTCATGTCTTGCTCACCTACCCCTTTGCTCAGGAAGTTTGGACTCTCTCACTTCCTGGTAATTTTGATACAATTACCATCCCTGATAATATCCACTCCCTGCTGATTGATTGGCCAATCATCTCTCTGTTTAACACTCTAAAAAATGGAAATCTTAAATCCTGTTGGTTAGCATTACCAAAGTTTGTGTTATGGAAGCTCTGGTTGGAATGAAATTCTCGAACATTTAGAGACAAGTCTTACCAAGCCAGGCAGGTGGTCTCCAAAGTTCATGATCTGCTGGGTGATTGTCTTAGATCCCTCTGGTGGGATTCATCTGGAGTTTCCCTTTCTCCTTTTGAAGAAGCCTGGCTCCATAGCCTATATCCTGACTTGTCGTCACATCCTCCCTCTGGCAGTAGGGTCATATTCCATTGGGAGATCAGGCTCGAGGATGTTGAATTCAAAGGGTGGATAAAGAAATTTCATAAAAGCATTCTTTTCTTTGATGGTTCCTCTAAAGGGAACCCTGGGGAGGCAGGGGGGGCGGGTAATTCTTTCCCTGGATGGAAATCAGGAACTGCCCTACTCTTGGGGGCTGGGTATCGAATCAAATAATATGGCGGAGGCACTGGCTCTCTGGAAGGGCCTTATCCTTGCCAAAAATCATGACATAAGGGACATTGTGGTTATTGGTGACTCTAGACTGGTTATTCAAGCTCTTAATTCGAGCAATCTCCCAGAGGATATGAAGATCTGGCATCTGCTAAAAAAAATCCAAAGCTTCATCTCCTTCTTTCAAAACTTTGAAGCCTTCCATGTGCTAAGGAGAAAAAACACTTTGGATGACTTAGCAGCCAATGTTACTTCCTCCTTGGGCCGGGGAATCCTTGACATCAATGGATGCAGGAACATGTCCTCTATCCCCTAGTGTTGGGTCTCCTTACTCCCACATGTCCATGAGCCTAAGGTTCAAGCCCATCGAGTGGCTCCCCACGTGGCCGCTAGTGGTCATTATCACCCGTCCCATCTGTCCCTGTGGCATGCTATGGAGAAATGAATCAACGCATGGTGAAAGGATTACGCCACGAATCGGTTTTAATGAGCATAAAGGGTGGCCCATCCGGCACTATAACCTCATGCTCTCACCCTCCGTCATTCTGCGCTCGCCCGTCTTCAATTCTGATATGATGAGGATATCTAGTACGACAGCATCAATTCGCATAATGATGCGTGACGGTCCTAGAATGATAAACGTGGTGGTTGGTTTCTGATTTCACAACGTTGGATTATTTACAAGGTTGAAGCTCCTTCTGGTATTGCCAGTCTCCTGTTGTTCAGTGCATCCATGGAATCCCCATCTGAATCCTCTGCTTCCTCTTCGGATAATAGGGTTGTTGGAGAGGAAATCAGGGGTATCGAGCGGAAGCTGAAAAGAATGAATCGTCTCCTACACTGTATGGATTCGGAAGGTGGCCGTAGACTTGAGAATGTGGACCAAGATTTAATTCAACTCAAGAAATAATTCGAGTTGGGGATTGCGAGGACTGAACAGGTGTTCATCCAGTTCTTGGAAGAGCTGGAAATCAAGGTTGAAATATTGGAGTTGAATGTGGCAAGGCTGGAAATGCAAGGACGTCCTGGACCCTCATCGCGCTGTGGAGAAAATGACCGTTGATGCTAGTAGTTTATGTTTTCGTTCTCTCTGAATTTTGGTTTTCCTTTTCTGCTAGTCTCTATGTTAGTATTTCCTGTCTATAAAAACTCGTTTAGTAGGTTTTGGAACCTAGTTTGTCTTGGGTATATTAAGTTTGTCGCTTCCGCAAGGGCTCTGAATTTTTCCGCTCCCACAAGGGCTAATAGTTGTATATGGGTTGTATGTTGCTTCCTTAAGGGCATTTGAATCTTGTGGTTCTTACCAGTGGTTAAACCACTGTCGTTTAAAATATCCGTTCCTGTTTTTAAAAAACATGGCTAATTTCCTGCAATGAAAGAGCCTTTGAATCCTTGGGATTATAGGCATGTGCCTCAATATCTTATGCGGAGGACCATGTGCTTTAGCCTTGTTATTATATTTTGTGTACCTATCATGCCCACATTTTGGACATATCTCTTTGTTTGCATATTCACCTATATATAGAATATAATCATTGGGACACGCATGACATTATCATTCAAAAGTACCTTATCCTTGAATAACATTTTCAACATTTGCTTTTCTTCCTTGCATCTTCCAGGCAAGACATTATCATTCAAAAGTACCTTATCCTTGAATAATCTTTAGTTAGTGGGAAATACAAATGTACAATGTCATTTAACATTCATAAAATCAACAATTTTCAATGATCATTCTGTAACAAGATTCCTCAAAATATAATGTAGTTGATGGTTAGTTACCTAAACATCACTAATAAATTTGCGTCAGACATGCCATACTTTGCTTTCAAGTTGTACAGTAACATTGTTGTCCCCAACTATGTATACTTTGACCATCCAGGTTCAAAGAGAGGCGTGGAATTTTCCATTTTAAGGCTTTCAAAGAAGGCTTCAGTGATATGAGCATAATCCCCTAGCTCATTGTATGGAATGTATGAAACAACATTGCATCGATGGAACTCATTTCTAGTAATAACTCATCCATACCAACATCTGATTCATTGCCTCCATTTCCAACATGTGAAGAACTGTTATAACTATAGGAATTCCTAATTGGTGAGGGTGGACACAGTGGAAATTGAATAGGTGATTTATTAAACCATGCTTGGTATGATTCCTTTCCAAGTTGCGCTTGTTTTTCATCCTTCTCTCAATTTGACATTTGTATTGGGTTGCAATGGAATATGGTAGGCAGATCGCTCATCATTAGAATCCCAATTTAAAAAATATTGAACATTACATTGATGATGTTAGTAAGCACAATACAATTGGTTTGATCTATTTTATACAAAACAATTATTAGAGAAGCACAAGAATCATTTCCCGTACAAACTAATAAGCTACAAACAATTATAAAGCAAATGTTCAGATTGAGCAATAAGTTAACATCAATTCCACATTAAATATAAAAATTTAAAATTAAGCAACACATTTTCAAATTCAATTTATAAATTAAATTAACAATTTATAAAACATAATTTCAAACTAAGCAATATAATAAAATGGCTCCCATTGTAAATTGACAAATACAATTAATCAATGTTTTTTTGTCGTACGTCCCTATGGAACATCTAAGGGTAATCCCAATGCGAGACGTCACTAACGAGCGGTTGGTAGCCTACGATACTTGTATTTTATTAACAACTGGACACCAACAAACAAACTACGTATTGCATGTACAACAACAAATCTTGACAATTTGTGGAAATGCAGCACGTTACCAAAGATTGAGCTGTTTTCTTGGACATTGCTGCATGAGAGAATTCTCACGGGGGAGAATTTCGAGAAAAAGGGGTTTGTTGGGCCGTTTCGTTGCCCCCTATGCGCTGAAGATACCGAGAATATTAACCATCTTTTTTTAAAATGTCCATATGCCATATCAATTTGGAAGGATGTGATGAAGTGCTGGGGAGATGGAATTCAATTACCGAATAACATTCAGGTTTGTTTTCTAAGCTGGGATAAATTTTATCAGGGAGAGCTGGCCAATAAAAAAGGTTTGAAGGCCTGTTGGATGAAACTCCCCAAAATAATCTGCTGGGGTCTTTGGATTGAAAGAAACCACAGAATTTTTAAAGACAAAAACCAACCAGCATGGAAGACAGCCACAAAAATAACTGCTCTGTTTAAGGAGGTTGTTAGAATTTCAAAAATCCCAAAAAATAAAGTAAATCTGACTGTCAATGAAAAAAATTGGATGCATAGTCTTGACA